>NMUG010001130.1:0-18871 GCA_002855965.1 Monotropa hypopitys
TATTTGATGGATCATTTATTAGATCCGGTAAAGTATATAGTGAAAAGGAAAAGAAAAGAAATGAATTGAAAAAGTTATTTTGGAAAGAAAAGAAAATGATTTCTATGAGATTTGGAAGTAACAGATTGGAAAGAAAAAAGGTTGTAAAGAAAGGAAAAGATAAGAAAAGGAAAAGATAAAAAAATAAAGAAAAAGAAAGTGCTTATAAGAAATGATTTAAAAAAGTAAGGAAACGTGGTTTTAGAAATTGAGCGAAAATGTTATTTGGAATTTCAAATGTTGTGAAAATAGAGAGAATTGGTTTTAGAAAAGTTAGTTGTTTTATAAATGATTTGGAAAGTGTGAATTGGATTTTAAATAGGTTTACTTAATCAATAACTATTTTTGATACTCTTATTTATACTGTTTCATAGTATTCACCGAGCCATTATTGCTGACGTGTTTTATACACACTCATTTCATGTATTCTGTGATTGGTATTTTTCTAGATGTCCACTTGTCCAATTGCAGGAGTTATGGTTTTTCTATTGTCTTTTAGTAGATGAGTTGAGTTGTATGAGAGTTTATCTCATTTGTTGTACAAGAGTATGTTGTACTCATGTTATTTCAGTTTGCAGATTGGGCCAAAAATTTGTTTTCCCAATACGTTGAGTCCAGTTTGTATCATCTTAGCACTTTTGTTTAGTGAGATTCATTTTCAGTATTTTGGTTTCATTTATTTAGAGTTGTTATTAGATAGTTGTGTTTTTTTTATGCTGACACGTCACTATCTAGGATAATTACCTAGATAATTATCTGGATTGGGGTGTGACAGGTTTTGGTATCAAAGCTAGAGTTTTTAAGAAGATACTATAGACTTGTTGAGTTAGCTGGGACAATGGACAATAGGGTGTCATCGAGTATAGTCTTGAGATAGTTAAATTTGCTATATATGCATAATTGTCATTTCATATTTTTATGTTATGGGCAGCGTTGTCATAGAAGATGATCAAAATCAAGTGGAGGATGAGATGTCATCAGTAAAGAGGGTCGTTGAAAAATGAGAAAATTCTAAAAAGCCTAGGATTGGAGGACAACTTCAGCAAGTGGAATCCAATAGTAAGTTTTGTCATGAACAAGGTTTTTGGAGTGACCAAAAATTTTCATCTGAGTCTGTCAACCACGTTCAGCATCAGAGGGTATGTTTTAAATACAATCAAAAGGGTCATGCTGCAAATAAATGTCTAGATAAGTCTCCTAGATGTTATATATGTAAGCAGTTGAGTCACGCAAGGAAGGTATGTCCAAGTACGGTAGCTGAGACATCCGCAAGAGGTAAAAGAAACACAAGATCTTGATTATAAGAGAAATTATGTTTCAGATGCAATCTAAAGGGTCATATTATTAAGGAATGTACAGTTGTTGTTTAGAAACCTCCTACATGTTTCGAGTGTGGACAGTCTGGCCACATGAAATGGGCATGTTCACGGATGACAACAAAAGCAATGACAATTAATCAACAGGACGTTCACGCAAGTCATGATGAGGAGGCATGTATATTTATGTTTATTAGAAGAAATACATGTATTTAGATAGATCTTAGTTTTATGCATTAATTGAATAACCATTTGTTTGTTATAACCTGGTTAGAAGAAATAATAGAGTCTAAAGCTTATGTCAAGAATTGTGATTACTTATATTAGAAAAATGGGATTTCCAAGTGGATCTATTAGATAAATTGGATGTTAAGGAAATAGAGTTAAGGATAACTTGTTCTCAGATACTCACACCAAATTTATCCTTCCCATGCATTCAAACTAATTTTTCCATAATTTACTTAATTTATTATTAGCTGCTCACTCTATATTCTATTCCAACTTTTAATAGCTATGAAAATCCTATTATTTCTCAATTTCATCTGAATTCATATCATATTTTTTATTCTATATATTTCTTCAAATTCCTTTTTCAAAACTTTTTCCATTTAACTCGTACTTAACTAATTTATTTCTTATTTAATTTGAAATATCTCACTCCCGACTGCTGAGACCCTTGAGATTTTCTGTCCTAGTAATTCGGTTGCGATTGTTGACTCAATGTTTTCCTTCTGACTGTATTTTGATGATTTCTCTCACGATTGATCGATTATTCAACTCATGTATGATCTTAAAAATACTCCTAAAATGATTATAAATTAAATTCACAAATCTAGAACCGAATTTACCTTTAATCGAACTTGAATTCGAGCTGAATCGCAAAACTGGGTTTGGTTCCTCCGGACTGAGCTTCCTCTCCCTCACTGATCATTTTCCTCTCTCATCTATTGAGATGGTTTACTTCCTCTTTGGTTCTCACAGTATTCTCTCTCTCTCACAAATTCCTCTCACAACCTATCTCTCTCTCTTAATTGGTAAAATCTCTCTCTCTCTCTCTCTCTCTCTCTCTCTCTCGATGATAACCCAAAAGAGTATATAACTTAGCTGAAATTCCTTCAAACATTTTACATATATATCTCTCCCTTCAACGTACACGTGCAAGTATTCTCTCTCACCACGTATATGATAGCTGTAAAAAATCTCAATTCTCATTCCACGATTTGATTACTGTAGCATCTCCATTCCTACACGTATTTGCACAGTTGCAACACCAATTCACTCTCACGATATCATCTTGCATGAAAATGTATTTATTACACTTACAACCCTTCAACTCCTTTTCTTTTTGCAATAAGACTCATGACTTACTTAGCTATTTATTTAGGCTTTATATTTTTCATTATGATTTTAATCTAACACAATTTTATTTATTAACTCTCTTTTATTAATTTTATTAACCCATAATGTTGCATAAATAAGGTGCGAGGCTCACAGTACGAGTACCGTGTACTTCGTGGGTACAGTTACGGTAATGGGTACTTTAAAAATGTACCGGATACGACAAAAATATACAAGGTACTTTTGACTTAAATGAATACGGTAATGGTACTTCATACGTATTTTATGGGTACGTTTGGGGAACATTGCAATTTTTTTAAAAAAAATATGGATGAACAAACCTAATACTTATGGACTCATATGTAATTCTCATTCCCTTAGACATGAATGAACCATGTATGTCATTTTAGTTCTAGATTTACAATCAAACATCATAAGTTAAAAGACTTGCATCCGACAATTGATTTTACCGGTGACTGACATCCGTCCTTAGTTGTTAATTTCTCTTTCTCTAGCGTTGTTCAATATCTGATGAGAATTGAAGTAATAAGTATTGTTTACAAACTTATTTTGTGCTTGACTTTCTACTTATTTTCGTTTTCATCCATATAAAATAAATTCTTATGAGCGAAATGTTAGTTTTTATAAACTAATCATTACATTGATCTAGGCATGTTGAATTTGATATATGAACTTTTGAACTTTTATTTATGTCTTTTTTTTAAATAGGTTTATATTTATTTTATGGAATGAAACATAATAAAATAATAAATAAATATAATTTATCGTACACCGATCGTATCCGTACTTTTTTTAGGTTACTCGTGTTTCTCGTACCCGTGCCCGTGTTATATCCGTATCTTTACCGATATCCGTTGTTCATAGATAGCCCAAGACAAGATTAGGGAATATAAAACGAAAAACATCCCCACGAGGCAAAGAAGGTACTAATGAGGAAGAGCAAACAACTAGTGTTTAATTATCCGATATCCAACTATGGCAATGACAACTTTTTTCTGGATTACCAATAATATATCCTCCTATCTCTACCATACATACTGCATGAATTTCTTGTCTATCCTGAAAAAAATTTGAGTGCAATATCGTGCATATATCAGGGCCGGCCCTCATGTAGAAGCCCATAAGGCAGCCGCCTTAGGCCCCGAAAATTGGCCCAAAAAATAGGCCCCAAAATTCCCAGATATAATAAGTACTATTTTTGCTTCAATGTTACAAATTCATAGGCCTGCTTTAGTGGAATAGAACCTTTTTGGCGTGTAAGTGGTCAAGTGTTTGAATCTTGGGTAAAACAATTTTTTGATTTGTTTTTTTTCACCTGTGAGACCCTAACCGTGAAACCCTATTTCTTTTTCCTCTTCTACACACACTGCGCAGCCCCCCTTTACATATCTCTCTGCCCTTATCAAACTCTCTCTCTCTCTCTCGCTCTCTTCTTCACTGCACTTCACGGTCCCCCCTTTACCCATCTCACTGCTCTGCTCCTCTCCCGGTCTTTGTCTCTCTCTCTCTCCGGACCGACGGCGACTCTCCCCTTTGCTCTCTCAAATTTCAATTTCCGGCGGTGCTCTCCGTACCGACTGCTCTGCTCTGCTCCTTTCCCGGTCTCTGTCTTGCATTGGAAGTCTGAAAAAATTTCTGCGATAGCCCCAATATTAACACTGCGATACAATATTAAGACTCAATAGTTACAATGTTGATATGTGATTTTTGTGTATTCATATTTTTATGTACTCGCACTTTTTTCCAATTTGTATTTTTTAGGTTTTAATTACTTATATATAAGCCCCAAAAAACTCAGGACCGGCCCTGATATTGGTGTCTCAAAAGTACTGTGGTGGGAAAAAATGGGAGTAAATAATACTCACTAATTAGTCCTTGAGTCTATCCTTCATTTCTTATGATTATATCTCTCTTATCCTTTTTTGGGGTGCTTCGGTTTGCAGGTGGGTGAGTTGAACAAAGGGATAAATCCTCTCTCCATTAAACATTTGAACTTTGACCCTAAGTATATATCAGCAACTCTAAAAGCTGGGATAATTACTGCCATGGTGGCTCTTGCTGTAAGAACTCCAATAGCTAGCATACTTCAATTTCTTGTGTTACTATGCTGTGTTTTGATTTAGAATTCGGACAAGAAAAGAGATTAAATTAAATTTATACCACCTCGAATTTGCATAGGTTTGATTTTCTTCTTGGTCTAGAAAACCAAGATCCAAACACAGCCTTTATTCTGCAAAACCAATTTGTATATACTCATACAATATAAATCTCGTGTTCACAATGTTATTGCAGGAAGGAATAGCAATTGGAAGGAGTTTTGCCATACTAAAAAATGAACATGTTGATGGAAACAAGGAGATGATTGCTTTTGGATTTATGAATCTAGTTGGATCATTCACTTCATGCTACTTGACAACAGGTGATCTATATTATATGCCGACTTCTTGATTTGTATTTGTGTGAGGATAAAATCCATCGAGAAAGTTGCCTTTGTGTTAGTCTTCTTTTTCTAGTTTGGCCCTACTTTTTGGGTTTATTGGAACTTTCTAACTTGACCTTCCTTTGCTGTTCGATCTGCACCCAAAGACAAGGGTTAGACGACCTTCTGCCACTGTGGCTTGGAAGGTTCTTCGATGATTAAGTTGGTTCAGATGAGTAACTAAATCCTGATCGAAATGAACTAGCAAAGGCTAAGTGCACAGGCCTGTATCAGGAGTCTAACCTCTTCTTTGTTGCTGATCGACCGTCTTTATAGGGGTCCTCCCCCAACCTTCTAATGTGGCCCATTTCTCACAAGCCACATGGATTTGTTCTGGTACCTTCATAATTCTTTCTTGAGATCCTCTCTGGTTCCACTTTTCCTTGATTCTGTTGCTGTTTGATTGAATAATGCCAGATTCCATGACAGAAAAGAATATGACATGTCCTTTTCTGCTATTGGAACTCGGATTATACCTCCACGATAAAGGTAGCCCGACACACGTGCCATTCGCCGTCCACTGGTTGATCGACATCTGTAAACACTATCGGCCACCTTTGTCTGTGCTGAATAACTGGTTGCCGCACGCAATGATGTTAGATGCACATGGCCAACTTGATCCGCAGAGTGGGCACTGCTTGTACACGTTTACCAGCTATATCACATATGATCTGGCATGCGTCATACTGTATAACTGGTAACCGCACTACAAGAATGTTAGCCGCACAGGGCCAACCTGATCCGAAGTGCGTACGGATTGGTTTAGGATGTGTGGCTAGCTGTATTTGTTGTGATCTAGCACACGCGTCCGTAAAATAGTTGACTGTCTCTCTACAAGTTTGTTAGCTGCCCAGGGCTAACTTAATCCGTAGTGCAGATAGTCGTTGGACACGTGGCTAGCTATATCAATCAAGATCTGACAACTGTTGTCTTGGATAATCTAGTGGTCACACTGGTAGGATGGCACGCCACACAGGGCAAACCTAATCCGCAGTGCGGGAAACTGATGTCATGGCTTTCTGTATCAAATGATGGGATGACGTATGCTGTGTTCCAGCTAGAGTCCAAAGAAATCCGGATTTCCCCTTTACAGATGGAAAATCAGGGTTTACCCTACCACAATTTCCTTCCAACTTTGGCTAATTCAGTCACACAGCCGGAGTGGACAAAGCTAATAGACAATCTATATGTCGTCATTCCACTAAAGATAAAGTTAACCGTCACTTTTTGGGAGACGTCTTATAAATGTGCATTTAATGCGGTGGGGCCCAGACACGCCTTTTGATGGACATCGACATTTCACATGTGCCATCTCTTTGATATAAGCGATGTACGCCCCCTTTCAAAATGTTACTGCCTCTTTGTCTTCTCAAACCCCTTGCGAACCAGAGCTTCTAAGAATCCTAATTCCTTGTACGTCTTCTCTCCTTTCTTAATCTTTTTTCTAAGTCTCTCTCCTTGTTTCTTCCTTCGAATTTCTTCAAGGTACTTCTTCTGATTACTTTCGGTTTCCCACTTCTCAAACATGGGATTCTTTCAGTCTTTGGTTGACACCCCTAAGAGAATCGAGCAATTCCGATAGGATTATAGGATCTCAAAGGACGTTGTTGTGAGCTTGGCTCATGAGGGATACCTCCAAAGTTCTTAGACAATAACACCCTCTGTATGGGACGTCATCCCAGGACCCCCCAAACATCCTCCCCTCGAAATAGTTGGGACGTCATCCCAAGACCCCCCAAAACTCTTCAGTAACCTCTCTGCACTACACGAATGGGACGACGACATTGCGTCCTCCTTTGTTGCCCTTGTTCAAGAAGAACTCAGAGGCTCGATCTCCTACTCCCCCAAGCGGACTGCACCTGATACTTCTGTGGCTGTTGTGATGTTTGCTACACTTCCACCTCCCCCAGTTCCTTCCAGTCAAATTTTCCCACCTCCTTCTGTGGCCCCAAAAGTGGCTGATCGGCCTGCTTACACCTGTCAGTGGGATAGGGAATCCGTCGATCCACCCAAGGAGCCTCTTGTTCTGAAAAGTCTAAGGAGAGGGGAACCTGTCAGGTTAGAAAAGGGGAAAGCCCCTACTGCCGAAGATGAGGATTGGGTTCCCATCCTACTAAAGGAGGACGGGAACATCGTCAAAAAGAACTCCATGATCCTTGATGGAGTGTCCGCGTGCAAGCTTGCCTGGGCCGTGATGCTCCCCATCGATATTGTTGAAGAGTCCAACCACTCTTCTATGGACTTATCCCATCGCACTCTTACATACACTTTGAAGGTAAGATGTCTGATCGAACATTTACATTGAACTTTCCATTTCTGCTTCTGACTTTCTCTATCTTTGTCTTTAAACAGACCGTACAATGTACGGCTGAGCTGGATGGGTGGATCTTCCTCCTTGAACACGAACATACCAACGATGTTGACCGTCTGATGAATGCCATAGCCTTGGAAAAAAAGAACGAGGACAAGATGCACCTCATGTCAAAGAAGTACGAGGATACACAGGCTGCCCTGGCCACCGCTGGGAAAGAAGCCAAAAGGTTAGAGGCTGCATTGGCTCAATCAAAGGAGCAAAAACAAAGTGTTATGGCCAAAATCCACAAGGAGCTGGACCAGTGAATCGCTACTCTGGAGGCTGAAAAGGCTGCCCTTGACGCTGATCTAAGGGTCAAACGGATGGAGCATGATCTCAACTGTGCCGAGTTGTAGAAGACTGAATAGGATTCCAAAGATGCCTATAAGAAGGGGTATGCTGGGGGATCTCGGGCTACCAAGGAGAATTGTGAAATCCAAATCCTCGAGCAACTCCCTGAAATCAAGGACCACATCTTCGGGGAAATGTAGGTAGATGTGATGGATGCATGTGGCATGCCGAAAGATTCTCCTCTAAGGAGGGAGATTTCCCCACCAAGCCAGGTCTAATCCGTGCAGCCAACCCCTCCATCTGCCATAGATGCTGGTTCTGATGTGCCTCTGCTTGGGGCTGGGTCTACAGCCACTAATCCTGTTGTGAGAGGGACCGAGAGTTCAACTGCTTCTCTTGCTTCTGATGCCGCTCTGCCTGACACTATGGCTGCTGGAGTTATGGATCCCCCACCATCAAACATTGGCGAACTTTAGGGCTTTCAGCTTTTTCTACTTTTTTTTGCTGATGTACAAACTTGTTTCATTTTTTGAATGTATCATGTGTTTCTTTGTTTCATCTTTTCTTTTATGTACTTTATCTTTTTCTACAAATAAAGATGTCCTTCGAACACTTGTTCCCTTAAGGACAACTTTCTATATTTGTGTCGCACTATGGCTACTGGGCTTCTCACCCTGTTTTAAGCCTTGGGCATCTTAGAATGTTGTCCCCTAAAGATGGATTTCTCAGCTAAGGACCACTACAGCCCTTGAGTTTCTCACCCATTTTAAGCCTTGGGGCATCTTGGAACATCTGTCCCCTTAAAGCTGGCTTTCTCAGCCCTTGGGTTTCTCACCTATTTCGAACCTGGGCCTTCTTGGGACATCTCATCTCCTTTAAGATGGATTTTGGTTCGGGACCATTATGGCCCTTAGGATTCCCGCACAATTCGAGATCGGTTCCTTGGGATTTCTGGCCCCCTAAAGGTTCTGAGATCGGAACAATGATCCTGAGCCTTCTCAACTCATTTCAAGTATTCTCTACTCGCGACCACTTACCCATTTTAAGCCTTGGGGCATCTTGGGACTTCTCATCCCTTTAAAGATGTCTTTCTTAGCTAAGGACCACTGCGACCCTTGGGTTTCTCACCCATTTCGAACATGTGCCTTCTTGGGACTTCTCATCCCCTTTAAGATGGATTTTGGTTCGGAACCATTACAGTCCCTAGGCTTCCCGCCCAATTCAAGATCATTTCCTTGGGATTTCTGGTCCCTTGAAAATTCTGAGTTTGGGAACAATGATCATGGGCCTTCTCAACCCATTCCAAATATTCTCTACTTGGGACTGTTGCTCTCAGTGATGAAGTGAAGGTTTGTTGAGCATTTGCTTCCTTACTTCTTTCTTATTGCCGAACAATTAAGAGTCTGGGTTAAGAGAAAGAGGACTGTCATTCAATGATACCTTGTCAATACAAAATATTGATTACAACTTTACTAAAAGAACTTTTTGAGGTTGGAGACATTCCAGGTGCGTGGGATCTTGACTTCATCTAGGTCTGCAAGCATGTATGCCACTGGCCTGTTTCCCGATCACTTTGTATGGCCCTTTGCAATTTGGCCCCAGTTTTCCATCTACAGGATCCTTGGTGTTGCCAAGGATCTTCCTTAAAATCAAGTCACCAACTCCAAATTCTCTTGTGTGAACTTTTTTGTTATGGAATTTGTCCAGTTGTTCTTGATAGGAGGCCAGCTTGAGGAGTGCCCTTTCTTTTTTTTCTATGCAAGGTCCAGTTGTACGGCTCAAGCATTGTCATTTCCCCCCTGATCCATTAAATCAATGCAGATAGTGGGGATGCCAATCTCCAATGGGATCACAGCTTCTGTTCCATAGGCTAGGGAGAAGGGAGTTTCGCCTGTGGATCTCCTAGGAGTTGTGCGGTAAGCCCAGAGAACCAAGGGTAGCCCATCCACCCACATTCTCTTAGCCTTGTCTAGTCTTTTCTTGATGCCATCTAGCATCGTCTCGTTGGCAGCTTCTGCTTGACCATTGCACTGTGGATAACTTACTGAGACGTAGAAGTTCTTGATCTTGTATTTTGAGCATAAGGAATTGAACTTATCTTGGAATTGTGTGCCATTGTCTGACACAATGGCATACGGTATCCCAAATCTTGTAATGATATTCCTCCACAATAACTGCTCTGTGTTGTGCTCTGTGATTTTGAACTGTGGTTCTGCTTCAATCCACTTGGGGAAGTAGTCTGTTCCTACGAGTAAGTACTTTTTCATTTTTTGGCCTTTGGCATGGGCCCCACTATGTCCACGCCCCACTGAGAAAAAGGCCATGGATTGGTGAGGGGGGCTAAGTCTGTTGAAGGAGTGTGAATGATGGGAGAGAACTTCTAACACTTTTCACAATTTCTGATGTAGACAAAGGCGCCTTCTTGCATGTACGACCACCAATACCCTTGGGAGATGGCATTGTATGCTATTTGAACATACTCCTGTGTGACTATCGCTGTCACGCCCCAGATTTTCAAACCATTTGTTTTTTGAAAACAATTTAAATAAAAGCAGGGGATCAACACTTGTAGTATCTATGCACTTCTTTCAACTTCTCATTACATTCATTATACAATATGTATAAAAAAGCGGAAGCTAGAACAAATGCCAAATGGCTACAACTGAAGTGCTGAACAGAAAAGAAAAGTGAGGGTACATCCCACCCTCGGAAGCCAACAAAAGTGCTAAGAGAAACCTGCTGCAACGATCCTTGAAAACCTGGTAGCTGACTAAGCTCCAAGCTCAACAGTATAGACAAGTCTCAGCAACAACCTGAAAGGGGGAGGGACCACGAAGGTCTGAGCATACCACGACTCAGTAGATAAACTCCTGACCACTACCAAACATGCACGGGTGGTGCATGCCTAGGAGGGGCCAGCATAAGTAGTAAAGCCATAAACAGGCACAACAGTAGTAGACAACAAAGTAGAGAAGCTGTAAGGAGAAACACAAGTAGTAAAGCAGGAGAGAGGAGGCAACACAAAGCAGCAAAGGCGACCTAGCTATAGGTCCGTCAACTAACCTCCTCAAGTGCAAGGGGAGTAAAGGTGTCAAATCCAATGACTAATCCAACTCAATCTCAAGTCATCACAACCAACTCTCTACTAAGGGCAAGAGGTCCACCGTCAAGGTACAAAAGAAAGGTAAAGGGACCAAGGGTGCACGTAGTGTAAGCCTAGCACAAAACATTAGGGATAAAGGCATAACGTTCCGTATTCGGGATGACCTTTAGGGATCTCGGAACAATAAAAGTACATTCCGTATTTGTACTTGATTCACGTGTTTTTCATCAACCTAGATACATCCCGGGATCCCTAAAGGTCAAGTACATCCCGTATTTATTCGAAGTTCGTTGATTTAATACAAATCCCAGAATCTCTAAAAATCAATTACATTCTGTATTTGTATATTTTTATTCATCCTTTAGGATAAATCCCGGAATCCCTAAAGATCAAGTACATTCCATATTTATCCAAGTATCGTTGTAACATTGATAGGACAAGGTTAGTCTAGTAGCTCGTCAACACACTAGCCAAACCTAATCCGTCTTCCCCAAAGGCCGTTGGGAAGGCTCACGTAGCCCCCTTTGTGCACAAAGTCGTGGGTGGAGCGACCACCCCGGGAATCCCTAAAACTCAAGTACATTTCTGCGTAAGAACATATCAATCCCCGTATCGTTGTTACAAATGTTATCCTGGGAATCCCTAAAAATCAAATACATTCCCAGATTGTCATCACAAATTTACTATGCCGGGAATCCCTAAAGATCAAGTACATTTCCGCATAGAAACAATCCAATCATTATATTCGTGGTCTTCAATTTCATTCATGAGTCATCGTTTCTATTTTCATTTCATGTCTTACATGTGATGGATTCAAGATTATCCAAAGGTGGTCCTCGTAGGATCCATCCCCGTATTGGTTGTACATTGCGTTCATTTCATTCATTTCATATTTGGGTGAATTCAAAATCATGTCAATCATCCTGAGAAAGCAAGCCCAAGGCTAGATCAAGTTCCCGAAGGTTACCACGCCCTTACTAAGGAAAGTCACCCAAACCATTCGAACATCGCAATGACAACCACGACCGTACCAAGGTGAGACACCGCGTTTTATTTCACAAGTCCATATGATCTCACTAGTTTGTTCATTACCCAAACCACTCGCTCAAGGGTCATTTCTATGTTCAACACCCAACGTAGAGATTCTACATAATTCCCAAGTACATTAGTTTCGTAGGGACCCACCTTAGTGATTAGACTGTCTCCCTTACCGAACATGTAACCCAATACTTGCCTCACAATATTCTTACGACCATTTTCTCTCCCAATTATTCATTTAAGACTCACTAAGGACTTTTATCGAACATATGGCGTCCATGGAATCAAGGGTGACCAACTAACCATTCAATTGCTAATCGACACTCCCAACCTTATTATTTCACCTATCGACGCATCTCAATCCAAGGTTTGTGTAATTCTACCACGGGAATTCTATTTAGCCTTAAAGACGATATAAGGGGAGACCAATACGAACTATAGCACAAACATGGAAACTAAATACCCACACACACATGCTTGATAATGATCAAGAATTTACCCACCGGAGAAATCGTCGGAGTTGTCGCCGGAAAATGTTGCCGCAAACCAACTCCGCCACCGCGTAGATTGTCTCATCCTCTTCAACGTTCCTCAAGACCGCATCTCCATAGCTCCTCGCCGGAAAGTCGCCGGAGTTCCAAAAATCGCCAGGTGAAGAAACCATGTAGGTTGCCGGGAAGCTCTCGCCAAGGGGAGCAACGTTTCTCTTAATCATTTCTCGATCCAAGCACCTTCATGAAGCTCCTAACTTCGAACTTTGGACGGATGGGGGAGATATTGGGCTTAGTGGAGAGCCCTTGAGGAGTAGAGCAATGTTCCTCCTTTGAGAATTTCCATTAGAGCTATGGAAAGTGGAGATAGAGAGGAGAGATGGGAGAGCTTCCATGGATGGAAGAAGAAGAGAGAGAGAAGCTTTAGGATTCAAAATGAAGGAGATGAAGTGTTCTGAACATTTTAGGGTTTAAAAACCGAGTTTGAGTGAGATTACCAAAATGCCCCTCATTAAAAATAAACAGAATCGCGCATTTTCTGCGACCGTCGTCCGGACGAAAGTCACGGTTGTCCGGACGAAACCTCATGGTCCGGACGAAGACCACCATGGTTCGGACGAAACCTCCTGAACCAAACTTCATCATTTCTGGACCCATCGTCCGGACAAACCTCAAGCGTGGTGCGGATGAAACTTGCAGAAAAGTTCCTAAACGCGACGAAAAGACTCCGAACCTTCCCAATTCGTCCAAGGACACCTCCCAAACATTCTAGGCACTGAAATGACGTTCCAAGGCCATCACTTAGCCTCTCTCAAGATCGTAAATGCATTAAACGATCTACAAACGACGAACGAACATAGGACGATCAAACTTCAATGATCCGAATAAGAATGAAATTCGTGTTGGGGAGGATCAACCTACAATGGACTCCTTCTCATGGTCCACCCAACCTTTCCGAGATCTCGAATACCCCAAGATTCAACGAATTATGTTTTATTTCCTCAAAATCAAATTTTAAAAGGAATGGAATTTCAGGTCGTGACATCGCACACCCTGTCATGGATTTTATAAAGAAAACGTTGAACAAGGTCTGAGTGTACGCAGCATAAGTATGGCCTCATAAAAGACTTCATGTAAAGGACTTTATCCAGTGAGAGCCAGTACCTTGTTGACTTGATCTTTATCTTGTGCACCTCTTTCTTATCTGTGGGGAGTTTATCTTTTGTTAGGTAAGCGATGATTGGATCCATCCAGGTCGGGCCTATATCCAAATCAAAAGTCTCTTCCGAGTTCTTTGTTTGGATGCTCGGCTGTGATAGAGAATCAATGCTTACTGTGTGGTAGAGCGCTGAGGATACAGAAGAAGCAAGATAGGCCAAAGAATCCACATGGCTATTTTACTTGGAACTGATTTGCACCAATTTGGTTTTTCTGAACTAGTGGAGAAGTTTTTTTACTTTTGCTACATATGATGCCATCCTATCATCTTTTGTGGTGTATTCTCCGGAGAGCTGGTTGACGAAAAGCTGGTTGGTAGTCGATAGGAAACATTGTGTGTCCTCACTATCGACCAAAGGGAGACAAACCTTGTCATCTCCACATCTAGCCACATGCCACATGATCCACCATCGGTAGACTTCCGAAAAATTCATCTTCATCTGACTGTGAGAGGCTCGTCTGTACTTCAGGTAATGTGGCCTGCCGATTATAATGGTCTAATAGACCAATGATTGCATTATGACTACGACTGATATCACCGAGGACCACCCATGTATGTTAGCATGAGTCTGCCCTGAGTGCCAAGTCAGGTTGGCCTATAAATACCACCACGAGATACTGTTTACGGGATCCTTCTCCATACATTACCACTACGTTGTCTATTTATTCTCTCCCTATCTGCAACACCTGACGTAAGCTTCAGTGGTCCTTCCCGATCACTGTGGACCGATGAGGTACTAACTCTTTTGGTTGGAGGAACCAAGCAAGTGATATTTTTCCTTCCAGAGTTCCTTTTACCACCCATCTAGGAGTTCTTTCCAGTCATCTCGTCAGTCCGACGGATACCCAAAGAGCACGACACCACAATTGGTGACTCCGTTGGGGAGATCTTTCTTCAGAATCTGGTGATTCTACTTTCATAACCTTCTTCGTCCGATTTCCCAAATCCTCTTCTTTGAAAATGGGTGGTGAGAACACCCTTCCACTCTCTAAGGATGCCCTTCGTCCTCTTCTAGCTCCACCGTACATTTCTGTTGGTGCTCAAGGCTCTTCCTCTACCCAGATCACTACTTTTGATCTCGTTCCCTCCTCATCCTAGTCGGTCGAGCTTCAGCTTCAAGAGAAGGATGTCAAGATAGCTTTTCTCAAGGAGGAGGTAGCGAAATTTACTGAGATGGTCCAACTATTTACATATAAAAATAGTTGGTCCAATCAAAATAAAACACGTAACATTGCATGGGAACACAAGGCCATAGAAAGTATATTTGATTATTCATTATGTGAACGGTGTCGCTTAGTGAAAATTGGCTAAAGTGGAAGTCATTGTCAGGTGTCAAAAGGGCAAGGAACAATTATATATTTTTCAAGGAACAGTTATAGCCTTGTAATTATCCTTCAAGACATAACAATGGATAAACCAATGGATCAGAAAAAACATGGGCATGATCATAGAAGTAGGAGAAGGGAAAATGAAAGATTTTCTGACCCATTATTCTTAACAGGTTGAGAGATTTTGGAGGAAAGAAACAAACAATTCAAGATAATTTCGTAGGCAAAAATAAACGAGGGAAAATAAAGGTAGTTACTAGAAGATTAAGGTTATAAATAGAAGATCTAGAAGGAAGAACAGGCCCCCCCAAACAAATCATCAATCAACAATATCATAATTCTTGTTTTATCCTTAGGAAATTAGGATTGTAGTTAAGACTTCGAAGTCTCTTTGAAGCCTTCTAGGAGTAGTTTTAGGTTTCAAATAACTTATTAAAAATTGTTTCTCTCTTCCATTCTCTCTCTCTCTTTTCTCTATTCTATTATTCTCTTTATTCTTTTCCTTTTTGTTGAAGAAAGCACAAGTAAGTAAGTTGTATTTGATTTAATCAAGATAACTCATTGATCTTCAATCTTACTTTAATTATTTGTTGTTGTTCTTTCAATATTTCAAAAAAAATCTATTCATTGAGATAATTGAACAGACAAACTATAATCGTCTGATTAAATTTGGATTTTTATTCAAATCTAAAAAGGATAATTACAACCCTTTTCTGACATGCCCGAACACGATCACTTTCCAAATAAGGAAAAATTAATTAGTTGAAATACATTTTTTGGCACGCCCAGTGGGACCTTGAAGTGTTGAATGGTACTAAAATTAAGAAAACAAACAAAAAGTTCTCAGGTTAGCCAAGAGCTAGAAGGGGATATCAATGGGAGTTAAGGAAAGCTTCGAATGGACAAGATGGTCTAGATGTGGGCCAATAAGTTAAAAAAGGCAAGAACTTCATATTAGGTCCAAGCCAAACTCCACAGGTCTAGTATAAAAGCAATAAGGTTTTACACATTAGTGAAACTAATGACCAAACTTTCAGAAAATATACTCCTATTAGTCAGTTATTAGAAATGATGAATGCAATCACAGAACTAGCTCAAACACAATGGCCTATGTTGAACCTATGTATGAAGGTCTAGAAATGGACATGGATCCCAAATATGAATTTGGAGGGTATGGAAGACCTAGTTTTGCCCCTATGCCAAAACACCCTACTAAAGGAAGGCAAGGTGGCCGAGGATTTCCACCAACTGAAGATCAAAGATTTTTAGAAATGCCTAGGATCAAATCATATTCTAACAATCTCTTCGAATCTTTGTACTATACCATTCAAAAGATATGGAAAAGCAAGCAGGTTCAAATTGGAAAGGGAGACCAAGTTTTGGACAATCTCAAAGTGCTTACAAAATATCAAGGATACACAAGGGAAGACCAATCTCTAAGAGACTTTTAGATAAAGCCTCATTCTCCAATGCTAGAGGCTTCTTTCTTGGAAACTTTATGGGTTGAATGTAGGGCCAATTATTTGGTCTTTAAGTATTTGGACAGACAAAGAGAAGATTTTTTTCCAAGAAGAATAAAGCATGGGGCCTTGTGTCAAAATAGTAAAGTAAAATCTTGGTTTTCTAATAACCAGAATTGAGAATTGAATCCATGGATGACTTTAAAAAGAGATAGTCCCACCTGTCCATCTCCACCAGCTTCAAAGAGCGAATATCCTCGTTCGAAGAAGCTCAATACTCGGAAGGAACCACTTTAGTAGGAGGATAAGGGGGACAAATAGGAATAGTTTAATGTAGTCAAAGGAGTACCTGATTGGTTTTTGAAAAAAATAAGCCAGAAATATATCAAGGGTATAAAGAAATAGCCAAGTCTAATAACAAAACATTTAAAACTCAAAATGCATCCGTTGGACAATGGATCATAGTCAGAGATCCAAAGACCAAGATGCCTCAGATGGTGCCGATAGAATTTATGTCTAGATGATCACCATTTCGAAGAAGTTTGTCACCAGGAAGGAGGCCAGTGGAAATAGTGGAGCTTTCTAGTAGTGAAGAGTTTGATCCGCCATTAGAAAATCCTATGAATGAAGAAGTTCAGATGGATGTTAGTGAGGAGGAAGTCCATATGATAACTGATGAGATTGAAGAGTCAAAAGTAACTTCGAAGTAGAATGTATGCTTTGTCATTGGAAGTGATTCTGATTAGAATTCCCTTTAATTATGGATTTAAATTACACTGATCTTTATTATTCTTCCAGGCCTCTTTCCAGTACCATGAGACATCATATTAAACCTTTGTATGTGTTTGTTGGCCCAGATAATGGGGGTAGGCAACAATTCAAATATGCACAAAATGCACAATCAAGAGAGGGGGTCAAAATGGTGCCCAAAATTATAATTCTTTCCAAGTAAATGCTAAAGGGCACAAGTGCAGAAGCTAAGTATGATGGATAAGATGCAAGTCACACACTAAGGCAAATCAAGCAACCACAAGACAACCAAGAATAATTCACAAGAAAATAAGTGCAAGGCAAAAGTAAGGAATAGAACACCAAGAAATATAGTGGTTCCCTTAGGCTTGTCCACGGCCTAAGGTACGTCCACTTCCCTTAAAAGTATAAAAGTTCCACTAAGTAAGAATTACCTTAACGGTGGTAATCAAAACTTACAAAGTGCCTTGAGCTAATTTACCGGACAAGCTCCTAGCATTGTGAATTATTCGGGTGTCCACGAACCGTTGTCTTGAGTTGCTTCCGGGTGCACTCCAACTTTTGATAGTCTTCCGGGTGCTATCGACCTTGAGCGCTTTCAGGTGCCTCGAACCTTGCTATCCTTCCGGGTGACTAACTACCTTTGCAAGTCCTTCAACCAAGGAACTTGACTTCCAATACAAGTGGATATGGAAATAGAGATGAGAAAGACAAACCCTTCATCTTACAAATGAAGAACAACTCTCTCTAATAATATTCCAATTAATAGCACAACTTTCTCTCAAGTGAATATACAAGAAAATACTAGGAGATATATATATATAGAGAGAGATTTGAGAGAGATTTGAGAGAGGTGTGAATATATAACTTGTAGGATTGTTCTCTTAAGGTATAAAGGACCCCAACATATGTTTATATTGCCACAAATAAGAAACTAGCCGTTTATAGCCGTTGGGTGGCATTGTGGTAATTTTTAGCAAGTTAAAAACTGTTTCTGCATTTTTACATAGACCGGTATGATACCGATATGCCGACCGATATGCCGACCGATATGCCGGTTAGGCTTAATTTTGGTGATATTTGAAAGCTTAAACTTACTGGCCATTTTTCCCCAAACCGGTAGCCGGACTGATATACCGGGCGGTGTGCCGGTGGCTAGAATTGGAAGCCCAGAACTTGCTGCCTAAATTTTACATAAGCTGGTATGGATCTGGTGTGCTAGCCAGTGTACCGGCAGGTGTACCGGTTGGTGTACCGGTTGGCTTGTAGCTGCTGTGATGCTCAGAATGTGTTGAGGCTTGATCCATTAGCTTGATAATTTAATTTTCTGAAACTTTCGTGAAGAACATAACTTAGAAAAATGTAATAAGAAATAACCTTGTAAGCATAAATATTTTCTAAGCATTTTTTATAAACAACTAGCAAGTCCGAAAATCAAACTAATACATTTTAATGTACAAGAGACCTAAGGAAAGCTTTGTAAAGATATTTAAACTTTGTTAGCATATTTCTTTACTATTTATAAAATCATTTGATAAAAATGCAATGATATAAACATTTTAATCTTTATAAGCAATTTCCTTGAATAAATAGATTTTTAATCTTTAAGCATAAAAAGAAATGAAATTAATTTATTATAAACTAA
>NMUG010001131.1:0-18870 GCA_002855965.1 Monotropa hypopitys
TGTTTCGAGATTATAAAACACTTGCCTTCTGTCTGACAACCCAGCTCACTTTTGATATTGGACCAAATCTATGTTTCAAAACCTTCAGCCAACCATCACTTCCAACATCAAGATCTGACCCTTTCTGCAAAAAACATAGGACAAGGCACAGTTCTCGGGTACTGTTTACCTCACCAGAACAACACAAATATGCCTTAAACCATTGTTTTCATTATGAAGAGCCTATCCTTTTTATTGCGGCTACATAAGCACGACCGTGACCACACAAACACAATTTTTTCAGGGGGACACATTGAATAAAAAATAAATAATATATTAATATATCTGTATATAAAATTCCTATTATACATTCACATTTTTTCAAATTAAAAGTGAAAAACATTTAATATTACTTCAAACAAGAAATAAAAACAACAAATGAAATGAAGGAAATATGGTTGGGAAGAAGAGGAAGACGAGAGAGAAACATAGAAACAACGGAAGAAGGGAGAAACAGAGAACAAGGACATAGTAGAGAAGAAGAAACATAGAACAGAGACAGAATAGAGGAGAGAAATGGAGAACAGAAAAAAATTACTGGAGAAACTTTTCTCTCAATCGCTCCCTCCTTCCCTCCATCTCTCTTCCCCATCGATACTCGGGGTTCGGGGTTTGTATGATCTAACATATAGCTTATTGTCTATTTTTGTGCTTGTTACAGCTTTAACCCTCAAGTTACTTCATATAACTTTAAAGTCTATTAAAGTTTTAAGTTTTACAGTTTTTTCCCCATTTAAAGTTTTAAAAATTACATTTTGACCCCAAAACGTGTCCCTCTGCATGTCCGGCTTTAAAAATAAAAATATTTTGGACACCCTTTTTCACGCGCCCGACACTTGTCCGGCACATGTCCGTGTCCGACACGGATACAAGAGCCCTGTGAGTGTCCGTGCTTATTAGGCGGCTACGGAAATCCTGAGATCAACATTTTAAACCATGGTTTCAATCTAGAAAATCCACTTCAAACCAGAGTGCAAATCCAACTTTTGTTGCTGTGCGATGGTGATTTGGCTCAATGTCAAGTATGGAGAGAAAAAACCTTGACATGTCCTATATCGCTGAATCTAGTTTAGGTACAAGAATAACTCCGCATCTTCTCATCTTGACGAAACAAGAGAGTCATGTACAATTATTAATTTAAGATTTGTTAGATTTCGGATAATTCTGCGGTAGAAGTCCGTCAACTAAACTACCCGTAAAGTTTCTTGAATTACCCGACCCGTCGAGACGGCCCAGTCAAGCTCCCATTGCGCAATGTCGTGGGTGCAATCCTGGCCCCATATTCGTGGAGGCATTGACGGAAGTTATTGGTTAAAAAGAACCTGTTTTATGCTTTTCGTCAACGTCTATATATTTTTTCATTCCTCATATTTACATTGTCACCTGGAAGTAACTTAGCTTGAAAGAAAATTTCTTTGGAGTGTGCCAATCCCTTTTTATGCCGTATTCACAATGAAATCAGATTGCTTGTTTTTATTGTTTTGCACTTTGCTTTGGCTGGTGATTTGGTTTGTTGCTCATGTTATTTTGTGATTATGAATTACAGTTGTCAGAGCTTGTGAACATGGAGGGATACAGTAGTTGGATAAGCTTAGTAACGGAGTTCACATTGAAGTCTCTACAGTCATGGCAGGTTATTGGGGTTCTAAATTTTTAGTTGAAAAGAAAGTCCGTTGAGCAATGTAATCTTGTGTACGCATTGCAAATTCCCTGTTTATGAGTAACATTTTCCCTTTCACCAGTGGGCAAGCAACAGTGTGTACTACCTTCTTGGGTTATGGTCTAGATTGGTGACTTCTGTACCGTACTTGAAGGGCAATGCACCAAACCTTCTAAATGAATCTGTGCCTAAGATCATAGAACATTTTATCTCATCAAAATTTGATTCCATTCAGGTTAGGTTAAGGGGCTCTTTCAGCTTATGGTGAATTAAGTCTACTGCAGAAAGGGCTCTGCGTTATTCCTTATCTTTCGATATCTTGCAGGCCGGTTTATCTGATGATCTCTCGGAGGATCCACTTGACAATGTCGAACTGCTTCAAGATCAGCTTGAATCAATTCCTTATCTTTGCAGATTCCAGGTCATAATTACTGCTATTTCAGCTAAATTGCTTGATTTCAAACCAGCATTTGTTGGATCTGTTATGGTAGAAATTGAATCTTTTAATCTTGCACATATTTTTGGCTAATGTTTTTTTAATGTTTCTCACTGTTGACTTAAAATGCTGTCATGTGGTTGCAGTATGAGAGATGTAGCACATTTATACTACAGATTACTGATCCGATCTTGCAGTTGTATATGGTATGGTTTAGTAGCATTTTTGGAAAATTTCACCCCTTTGTTTGTGTTTGATCATTAATTGGCCTGAGAGCTTAAGCTGTTAGCATGGGGATTGACAACATATATCACAATATACAACACTACCCCTCATGTGCAGCACCGTACTGCACATGGAGATACGTAGACAAACTGCGCTGAACGTGGCACACAACTCACAGAGCAAACTATGAACAGACTACAGATAATGATACTTGAACCTGGGGCTTGTTAGGTTATCTATTATTCCAAAAGCTTAAGCTATTAGACCATCCCAAACAGGTACCCTTTTGGGTACCCAAAACCAAAATAAGTGTATACTGTACACTGTTTATCCTCCAACCGATACCCAAATAGGTAGACACAATTTGGGGATGCTACAGTAAACCCCAAATCTGGGATTTACTGTTCATGCCTCTAAATATGAGAAACTCTGCAGTTCAACACTTATCCATCTAGCTGTTTTGTGTGGGGCCTATCTTAGAGCTCCACATGAATAATCCGAACCGTTCATAAATTTTAAAATAATATTTTAAGTAACCCTGTAAAGAATCAGTGCAATCGGATAGCTATAAGTTCTTTATCCAGTAATTTATTTTTTATTCAAAAATTTTAGGCATAATTTTAGAAGTTTTAGACCTAACTTCTGAATAAACTGGATGAAGAACTTACACCTATTCGATTACGCTGATTTTTTACAGAATTACTAAAAATCTATTTTAAAATTTATCAATGGTTCGGATTATTCATATAGAGCCCCGAGGTGGGCCCCACACAACAGTCATAGAGAGGACACAGTTGAAATATTAATAAAAGATTTGGGGGTTTAAAAGGGGTATGATGGTTGGAGAGGTAGTAGTTTATTTGGGATATTTGACCAAGTGTTTGACCAAATTTTGGGATAGTTACAAACTTCATGTGATGATTATGGCTTTTCTTAGATTTTATATTCATTTCTGTAGGAAGCAGTAAACCTCCCAGCCCTTGCAGATAATAGCGAACTTGTTATCGTTGAAGCCAAACTTGCTTGGATAGTGCATATAATTGCATCCATTCTTAAGACAAGGCAGCTTAGTGGATTGAGGTTAATTATATTGTTGTCATTTTTGGTAAGACATTTGAAGAGCACATTGTGTTTCTCATCCTCTTCTACTGTTCTGTTCCAGTGCGGAATCACATGAGCTACATGATGCAGAACTTTCAGCACGTGTATTGCGCTTGATAAATGTCATTGATAGTGGATTGCACAGTCAGGTAATCAAGAGAACAAAGATCCTTTTATTTTCTTACTGCAACATCTTGGCTCTATCATGAAACATATTATTTGACTTTTGTGAGCAAGCTTCCTCATGCAAATGAACTTACATGTCCTTGATTTTCCATGCAAATAAACTGGGCATGAGATGACCTAGTGATACACGTTATCCATCCATAATATCTGTGCTATACCATCACTACAAAAGAATGACTAACTTCTCAAAGCTGGGATCAAGAGATGAGTTGCTTGAGGAGGAAGAGCAAGGCAATTACCTTGAATGCCTCTCCTTCTCTACCTTTATCCGCTTCGCCACCTCTTCCCCACCTTCGCCTTCTTGTCTCTGTGCACCGTGTGTACAAATTCTTGAACTAACACTGCACCACAGCCACCAGATTGCAAAAACCTCTTCAACGAATCTCTAATCGAATCCGTCTGCCAACCAACTTTTCCTTGCATGCCTATTGGATAGCCAGCGCTGAACCATTGGCCAAAGTTCATATTTAGTGCGTCGGAAAAATGCATTTGGTTCTACCTGTCAACCATTGGCCAGCGTTCTGATTAAGCTTACTGAAAACAGTGTCAAGTTTGTATGTTTCAAACTGAATAATTCCAGAACATCGCCGAATGGCATTAGGTTCAGCTCTTCTTTGCTGGATTGAGGGCCAATATTTGCTTACCGAATGATGAATAAGAGGGCATAAGTTCAGTTTTGTAGGGACCGGACACTACCCTTGACCTAGTACAGGGAAAGTGGCAGCGGAAGGGTTTCACGAAGGAGATGAAGGTAAAAGGGGAGAGAATGGAGGGAGTGGCTCTGGGGTGTGTTCTCAAGGGTGGTTGGGGCCAAGACCTTGGGAGAAGTTAAAGGGAAAGGTGGCGGCGGAGGTGTGGTGGGTTTGTAAGTAATGGAAAGGGATTTTTTTTGTCAAAAGTGGGCACCAGAAGTGGTGATGCAGAGATGGAGGTTGTTGAGAAGGAGGGGCATGGTTTTAGTGGTGGTGGCGGAGGGCAGGTTGTACTATAGCCATGATGACACTAGATGGAGGAAGCTGTCACAGGTAGTGGTTTGGGTTGGTCTAGGGTTAGGTTTCCGGAGGTTGTACATGTGGATTTTTTGGGATTAAGAGAAGCGTGGTGTTAGAGATGACAGAAGGGAATTTTTGCAAATCTAGGGAGGGTGCACTTATGTGTATATACTTTAGATAAAATAGGTATGTATTAGAAGCTCTTGTAAGCTTGTGTACAACCTGCTAGTTCCTTTCATATTTCCTTGAAAATGTAGGTTTGAAGAACTCAAGAAACCCTTAGACCACAGCATCCTACAATCTAAACCTATCTATATGGTTTAAATGCATGGCTTTGGGGTTGTTCTTAACCATCAAATCACTGAAGCTAGAAAAGTTGTGCTCGTTAGCATGACATTTAGCTTACAAAAGCTGCAATTGACCAATTTATATCATGATCGTCTGCGAATGGTGACTTTGGAGACATTTTTGTTTCTTGGCTGGGACGTTGAAGATCAATTGGCTTCTGATATTAGAGTCTGTTAGTTCGGCCTATAATATTCAGATGGAGCTTATGTTGGGGAGAACTTTGGCTTAGATTTTTCCCTCTTTATTTTCATGTTGCATTATTTTTAAGGACTTGTTTTCTTGCCACTGCAGAGCTGAAAATCTATATTTTGTTTGGGTATTTTTATCATTTATTGTACCTTAATTTTGGAGTCATGCTTATTCGCTTCTTGTGATTGAGTAGCCTCTTTCTTTTTCATCCCATCTTGTCCGTATTTTTATCCTTACGCTATTTTTTGTCATCCTGTGAATCCTCTAACGTTTGTCAGAGATATGGTGAAGTAACCAAGCAAAGACTTGATCGTGCTGTTCTAATCTTCTTTCAGCATTTTAGAAAGTCCTATATAGGAGATCAGGCTATGCATTCTTCTAAGGTAAAAACAACTTACAATTTGAAATTCTGCTTTTCGAAATTATGGAGAAGAAACAAGGATCTGGTAGTTCCATTGTTGGAAATTCTAACACAGCTATTTTCATTTTTGATTGTCATGTTACTTGCAGCAGTTGTATGCCAGGCTATCTGAGCTTCTTGGACTTCATGATCATCTTCTCATATTAAATGTTATTGTTGGAAAGATTGCTACAAACCTGAAGTGCTACGCAGAGGTGAACTTTCCAAGCACACACACGCACACGCACACACACACACACACCAGTTAAATGATTCTTTGATTAAAGTTCACGCCTAATTTCCCTTACTTGCAGAGTGAAGAGGTTATCAATCATACGTTAAGTCTCTTTTCTGAAATGGCCACTGGGTTAGTTTCATGTCTACATAGTTTTTATTGGTCTAATTGGAGTTGTTTTTTGTCTAATATTTTTTATGGACTTCCACAATTTGCATAGATTTATGACTGGGAAGCTGCTTTTGAAGTTGGATACTGTTCAGTACATAATTTCACACCACAATGTAATCGTACCTTAAGTTTTTCTTTCCATGGCTTCTGTTGTTCCTACAAGTTCAAATTTTTTGGAAGCGTACTTCAGGAATTAATTTATGTGAGTTTGCATTCTCAGAGGGAACAGTTCAATTTTTTAGAGAACTACAAGTGCTCTCGTTGCAGAACAACCTTCTATTACACTATTGGCTTATTGATCTTCATGGAAGATAACCTTTTAAAATTTAAATCTTCAATGGTTCCGCTGTTGCAGGTATATAGTTCATTTTACAACAGCTTTGATTTCTTTTGATGTGGTTTTGTATAGTTTCAGTTTTCTTATTTTTTTTATTTCAATACATAAGTTTGCTAGTAGAAGTTTTATAAGTGATTTTGTCCAATGAGCTGGATTTGTTCTTGTAAGTTCAGTTATGGAAATCATATTCATGCTTATGAACCATAGACACCGAGGTCTAGGCTCTAAAAAATACTGTCAATTGCTTTTTTGTTCTTTGTTCATATTTTAATCCTCATATTTATTTTCCCACCTAAGGTTTTTGTGAGTTTGGAGTCAACGCCTGCTGCAGTATTTCGTGCGGACACTGTTAAATATGCACTAATAGGATTAATGAGGGATCTCAGAGGAATCGCGATGGCCACGAATAGGTTGGTCTCCTTTCAGCTTTTGAAATGGCATTTCATTGGCGGATTCTCCCCTAACTTTTTCATGATTCTTCTTTTTCCTATTTTTTGCTCATGTTTATTTCTTTTGTAGTCGCCGAACATACGGGTTTCTTTTTGATTGGTTATATCCGGCACACATGCCACTTCTTCTCAAAGCAATCACACATTGGACTGATACACCGGAGGTAAGTTGCAGTCTGCAATTCTTCTATATATGTGTATGGAGCTTTCTCAACAACTCATGGAGAATTAAGATTAATGGCTTTAGTTCTCGGTTTAGCATTAGCTGAAGTTTAGTAGCTGCCCCTTCCTTCCTAGGAAAATAATATTTTTGTATTTCCCCTTTTGTTGAGATCTTATGGTCCACACACACACAAACACACACAAACACACACACACACAAAAAAAAAACATTATTGAGTGGAAATTTATGTTGAATTTGAAAGAAATAAAGCGGGGAAGTGTCATTACAAAGATATAAGTTATAAAGATATAAGTTGTCATGCATAATGTACTAGGGAATGTCAAAATTAGAAGAAAATAAGAAGCATACAACACATTAGTGCTCTGACAAGTCAAACCCACCCTAAAAGGAGTCAACCTCGTGAGTGATTAGTAGCAGCTATGCCCTACGAAAGGTGTAACAGCCCGTAATTTCAGACCATTTTTTTGAAATAGAATTATCGAACCAGAAAATAACTACCGATAATGATAATCCCGTAACCACAATGGAAGTGCATTAGAGAATTCACAAACAAACCATAATTCAAAGGTTAAATCCTTACAACACAAAATTCGGGGCATAAGTAAAATAAGGATAGTACAATGCTAATACAAAAGAAGAGGACTATGATGCTGCCAAAATGAAAGTCCTCAACACGATCTTCTCCAGAAGACCTTGGACTCCAACTCCAAGTCATGCATGAGACTCCGTACCTAAACATAGAGGGTTAGGCATAACCTAGTAGAGAAATTTAAACAATAAGATGTATATGGTTGCCGTGAGTGAGTGCCAGTGTACAGAAAAGTATGATGCATGCATGAGGACCCGTTGATTTTAAAAGATAGATAGATCCTTATCAAAATTTGATTCCACTTTACTCATATTCATTTTACAAAATTTTCCTCCAACTTGACAAATTCAAGTGAGTCCCAAGTATTCCTTGACGAAATTAAGTATAATCCAAATTTCAAGTAAACAATTGGGTTTCGGTTAATTCTGCGGTAGAAGCCCGTCGACTAGACTACTCGTAAAATTCTTAGTATTCCTCGACCAATCGGGAGGGCCCAGTCAGACCCCCATTGCACAATGTTGTGGGTGCGAATCGCACCCAAGGAATGAAATTCCTGCTAATTTAGCCAACCTTTTTTATTATCCAAACTTCATGTGTGACCTCAACTCACCCAATAACTTGACTGATGCTAATAATACTTTTCAATGTACCAAAGCCTCTATTTAAGTCAATTCATACCCATTTAGATCAAATAACTATTTTCTCAAAATTCCAAGATTTGACAAAAATTAGAGTACACATAATTTGGGGCTTTTCAAATTTTACAAAGAGAACATGAAATTAACTCTAATGGAGTGCCAAATACGCAACATCACGCCTCATGAACCAAATAATTGCACCAAATCAAGACCAAGAGAAAACCTCATACATATGTAACTTTGGATTTTCAAGAAACATTGAGGGAGAAGGAGAAAACACACAGACACACATATATACTTAGGGTTTGAAAATCCCTATGTCAAGTTGAAGAACAAAGAACTCTAGGTGAGAATTTTGCACCAATGGACGAACTAAGCCTGTAGATGTGTAGAGAATCACGCGTAGAGGCATTGATAAAGGCCTCTTTGCTCATCCTCTTAGTTTGGGAGAAAAAGAGGAGAGAAGTGAGGAATATATATATATAGAGTGGGTGTTTGCAAATGTGTTAGGGTTGAGAGAAATAAGTTTATATATGTTCCACAAGGTAAATCCTCGAACTGTCCTTAATGTGGCACATTTCAATATGTGTCCCCCCACATTTTGAAATGTGAAGCCTTAGAAATGACTGGGTGAACGAACAAAGGGGTTATATATCGATATGTGCCCCATGCACATATCGATATGTGCACCATAAGAGTCTGTCGAACAGAAGGATTGCATTTCGATATGTGCAATGAGCACATATCGAAATGTAACATGCGGGCACCAACAAAAGACCTCATTTTGAATTGTGGAATGGGGATGGGGATATCTGTATATCGAAATGCAGTTGGCTAGGCATACATCACATATCGAAATGTGATATGCCTAGGATAATAGTGGGCTGATATTTAGATATACAAGGGAAAAAAAGGTGAACATATTTTGATATATGTGCTTGACAAATGAATATGGCAAGCACTGTACATCCCGATACCAAGAACGAAGCGGTGAATGACTATGTGGGCGACTGAGGGTCCATCCGACCATCAATAAACACTTCCGAACATTCCCCAAGATCTCCAAATCTTATATAATGGTGAAGGTCCATCTGACCATCAATAAACACTTTCGACCATCAATAAACACTTCCCGGGAAAAAGGTGAAGCCTATAATTGTATAAGAGAACTTTTTGGCCAGGCTCAAATGTTTTTCTCAAAATATTTTTATCATTAAAAGCCTTTACTTTTTGCTTGTAAATCTAGGAGTTTTCGTGTGCATCAAGTCTCATTTCCTCAAGTTCATTCAAGTCAAGTTTTCGGTTGGAGCCAATAGCGGGCAAGTTAAAGTTCAAGTTTTTCAAGGCCTAATAGGCCCGATGCTCTATCTCGACGGGTAAATGACATGTTTTACCGTAAACTAGCCTATAGGTGGGATTCCTAGAATCGTTTTATATGCCCTGCGATATGCCCATAATGCATCGGTATGACGGTTAGACCAATCCTTACGGTTAGGGTTCACCGTTTTTTCCAAAATGTGTTTCACCTCCCTATTAGCCAATTCGGTTGGGCCATTTGTTTGTGGATGGTATCCTGTAGATACTTTGTGAGTGATGCCTTATTTGGCCATAAGAGCACCAAATAGCCTATTGCAAAAATGAGTGCCTTGATCACTGATAATGGCTCGAGGCATCCCAAATCGAGATAGGATGTGCTCTTTCATGAATTTAAGCACAGTCTATGGTCATTGGTACGATTAGGGATAACCTCAATCCATTTGGATACATAATCAACCGCGAGAAGGATGTAAAGGTAGCCAAAAGAGGGGGGGGACCCATAAAATCTATTCCCCAACAATCAAAGATCTCAGTCACCAAAATAGGGTTTAAAGGCATCATATTACGTTGGGTCACTCCCTCCAACTTTTGACACTGCTTACACCTCTTACAAAACTCGAATGAATCCTTAAAAATGGAGGGCCAATAAATCCACACTGCAAAATTTTCGCAACAGTTTTCTTTGCAGAAAAGTGACCTCTACATGCTCTCTCGTGGCAGAAAAAAATGATGTTATGAGTCTCTTCGTTAGGCATGCATCTCCTCATGAGTTGGTCCGGACAATATTTGAAAAGATAGATCATCATAGAAAAAATTCTGGACTTCCCCTATTTTTTTGTTTCTCTTGTGGACTCCATTTGGTAGAAACTTGCACTGTGATCAAATAATTGATGATATCAGCATACCATGGACAAGTGGTCAAAGCATACAAATGCTCATCTGGGAAATAGTTTGAAATGGAGGTGGTCTCGATGGTATCATGAAAAGTCAACCGGGAAATATGATCGGTTACCACATTCTCTACTCCTTTTTTTGTCGTTTATGATTATGTTGAATTCTTGGAATAGGAGAATCGACCTAATGATTCGGGGTTTGGCGTCTTGTTTTGTGAGCAGATATTTCAATGCCGCATGATCCGTAAATATCACAATAGATGAACAAATGAGGTATGATCGAAATTTGTCCAAGGCAAAAACCACGGCTAGTAACTCTTTTTCAGTTGTGGTGTAGTTTATTTGAGATTCATTGAGAGTCTTACTAGCGTAGTAAATGACGCAGGGATTTTTCTCTTTTCTTTGCCCCAAGACTGCCCCTATGGCGTAATCTCTCGCGTCACACATCAACTCGAAAGGTAAGTTTCAATTTGGAGATTGCATGATGGGTGAGGAAGTTAACATCCTCTTAAGGGTAGAGAATGCTTCCCCACACTTTGAGGTCCACTCGAAAGGAACATTCTTTGCTATGAGGTTGCATAAAGGCCGCGAAATCGAACTAAAATTCTTTATGAACCAACGGTAGAAACCCGCATGACCGAGAAAGGATCTAACATCCTTGACACATTTGGGAACCAGTAGATTAGAGATAAGTCCAATTTTTGCTTGATCTACCTCGATTCCCTTGGACAACACAATGTGGCCCAAAACAATTCCCGAAGTGACCATGAAATGACACTTCTCTCAATTCAACCAGTCTTTTACTTTCGCATCTCACCAACACACTTTCTAAGTGGTCCAAACAATCCTCAAATGTATTTCTGAACACCGAAAAGTCGTCCATGAACACTTCGACAATCTTTTCTACCATGTCACTGAATATGCTCATCATGCAACGTTGGAAGGTCCTACGAGCATTACAAAGGCCAAATGGCATCTGCCGATAAGCGAATGTGCCAAATGGATAAGTAAAAGTGGTCTTGTCCTGGTCCTTAAGGGCAATTTCGATTTGTTTATATCCGGAATACCCATCAAGAAAACAATAAAAGGCATGTCCCACCACCCTCTCAAGCATTTGATCAATGAAGGGCAAAGAAAAATGGTCATTCCTAATGCACGTGTTCAACTTTCGATAGTCAATGCAAACGCGCCACCCGGTAACCCGGGTGGGGATCAACTCATCCCTATAATTTTTGACTACGGTCACTCCTGACTTTTTAGGAACCACTTGGACGTGACTTACCCACTTGCTATCTGCAATAGGGTAAAAAATGCCTACATCAAGCAACTTCAACACCTCGGCTCTAATCACATCTTTCATATTGAGATTTAAACGGCGTGGTTGCCGAGAGGGTTTTATGTCATCCTTAGGATAGATCCATCGTGTGCAAAGGGCAGAGTCTATACTCTGAATATCCGCAATCGTCCACCCTATGGCACCCTTGTGAGTTTTCAATGCCTTGAACAACGTAGTCTCTTGCTCATGCTCAAGACTAGAAGAAATCACCACCGGGTAAGTCTCGTCATCCCCTAATAATGCATACTTCAATGTTGAAGGAAGTTGTTTCAGCTCAAGTTTGGGTTGCCCAACACTAGATGCCATACTAGGATGCTCAAGAACTCCTAGTTTCTCAAAATTTTGATCCCACCCGTTTTTCCCTACAACATTCAACTCCTCCAAGTACCCAACATACTCCAACTCCTCGGGAGAAGGAACATGGTCCTCCACGACATTGACCAAGCAAGGCTCAAGTGGGTCACTAACGAAATTGCTTCCGCAATAACCCAAAGTCTCAACAACATTCACTTCATGGTATTCTTCATCATCTCCGGGTTGCCGACACACATTAAAAATGTTTAATTCCACAACCATATTACCAAAAGTAAGATGCATTACTCCATTCCTACAATTGATTTGAGCGTTAGTTGTAGCTAAGAATGGACGTCCTAAAATGACCGGGATTTGGGCCACAAGATTGGCCACCGGTTGTGTGTCAAGAACCACAAAGTCAACGGGGAATAAAACTTTTCGATTTGCACAATGATATCATACACCATCCCCCTAGGCACTTTCACACTTCTATCCGCTAATTGGAGAGTAATGGATGTGGGCTGCAACTCTCTTAAGCCAAGTTGTTCATAAACCGAATAGGGCAATAGATTGACACTTGCCCCCAAATCGAGTAATGCACGCTCAATCTTGGTGTCCCATATGGTTATGAAAATGGTGAGACACCCGGGATCTTTGTACTTGAGAGGAGTTTTAGCTTTTAAGAGAGCTCATATTTTCGGCAAGAAAAACCTTTTTATGACAATCAACCTACACTTGATAGTGCAAAGGTCTTTAAGAATTTAGCGTAGGATAGGACTTGACGGATTGCATCAAGTAAGGGGATGTTGACCTTCACTTGCCTAAATAGTTCATAAATTTTATTGTGGTCATTGAACTTTGGTAGAGTAGAGGCTTTAGTTTTTGAGGGAAAGTTGCCGGATTAAGCTTGGCCTCCTTGGAATTTGTGTCCCCTTTTTGTTTGCATGTTCAAATCTTCATTGCTATCGCTTGTTTCCTCACCATGATTTTTTGAAGTGTTGACTTTTGAATCCGTAGAGGGACTGTTTTGTCAATGATTTTGCCATTTCTTAAAATGATGATTGCTTTGATTTGTTCCACATTTTGCTCTTCCCCATTTGAACTTCCAATGCAAAGCTGTCCTTTCGGATTAGCTTGGGGTTGAGCGGGAAATTTCCCTTTTTCTTGTTGAAGAACACCAAGTGATGTTGTCACCTAGGTCATTTGTGTCTTTACATCCGTCATTTGTGTATTTAAGTCCATGATTGCTTGGTTGTTTGTTTGCAATGTTTGGGTGGTTGATTGTGTGAATTGGTTGGTCGATTGCATGAATTGATGGAGTGTGTCTTCCAAGTTTCGTTTGGGTGGGGGTTGGTAAAGATTTTGTTGTGGTGGTGGATTTTGATTTTGATGGGACGGTCCTTGATTGTGATTTTGATGTTGTTGAGGATATGAAGGTCTCACATTATTCTCATTTCTCCATTCAAAGTTAGGATGTTTCCTCCAGCCCGGATTGTATGATTCGGAATATGGATTGTTGTATGGTTTTCATGGTGGTGGTGCTTGTTGTTGGTTGATGTAGCTGACTGTGATTTATTTATTTAGCAACTCCTTAAGAGTAGGAAGTGTTGGATATTGGTGTGTGGTATGGTCAGCTGTGTCACAGATGGAACAAGGCACCTCTCTTCTTGGAGCCACTGAAACTTCATTCACTCTTTTCAATTCCAGATTTTCGATTTTTTTTAGAGTTGAGTGATTTTGGCTTGCAAATCATCGGAAAGTTGCAAGGTATACTTCCCCCTCGGAAGAAGGATTGGAGGAGCTAGCTCCTCTTGTCCTATTGTTAGGGTATGTGTTGCCCCAAGTTTGGGCGTTTTTTGCCAAATGGGTAATCCATGACCTCATCTGCATGTTTGTTAAGGAGGTCCCATTGACACATCATCTCGATAAATTGTCAAATTTTTCGGGAACTACCTTCATTGAAGAAGCTAACAAGTTGCCAAGCGGTAAAACCATGGTGAGGTACTGCATTCAAGAGATCCTTGAATCGCTCCTAGCTTTTATAAAAAGTCTCATTTGATTTTTCAGAAAAATTCTAGATTTGTTTTTTCAAAGCTAGGAATTTTTTTTGTGAAAACACCCTTTTTAAGCTCCTCCCATGAATTGATTGATCTAGATTTGAGTCCATTGTACCATGTCATTGCCCTGTCCTTGAGAGTGAAAGAGAAAAGCTTCATGAAAGCATAATCTTCTCTTTGGTTCCACTCAAACATTGTGCGAACTATCTCCTCAATTTCTTTCACATGAAGGTAAGGGCTCTGATTCTCTAGCCCATGAAAATGAGGTAGATATGGGATCATTGCAGGTCTGACAACAAAGTCTCTCGCCTGTATAGGCAAAACTAAGCAAGACGGTGCACTAACTCGTGGCGGATTCAAATGCTCTCTCAACCTAAGGTCTTGGTGGTCCACCTCATCGTGAAGGATATCATTCCCATTATGCCCAAAGTTATTGAGGTTGTTCAGATTCGGGGCATTCATGGGTTGATGATTGATGTAATTCTTGAACATGGGATTCACTGGATTGATTAGATTCACTGGATTCATTTGATTCATGGGTTGTGGAATGTTATGAGTGTTATTGTTGGGGGTGTCATTAACCTCTTCAAGTGGGGGATCCATTGAATGATTAGGAAGCGAGTCTGAAGGAGAATCGATAAGTAAATTGACTCTGATTAACTGATTCGTTGGATTTCCAGCCCACATGCAAGAAGTAACAACACAGAATGAAAAACTCAAAAAGTCGATCTAAAATTGTCAGTTATCCGACAACAGCGCCAAAAACGCTTGACTTGTTTTATTGATTTCCTAAGCGTAGGAATAACTCGTCGTGCATAATAGATCTCGGTAAGTCCGAGGTCGAATCCACAAGGACTGAAGACTAGTTTGACTTAAGAGATTCAAAGTGCAAAAGATTAAAATGGAAAAATAGTTTTTGTTTGAAAGTTGGTTTTGGAACTAACTAAATTGATTGATTTAAACAATAATGAAACGAAAGTTGGATTCTTAGGTTTCAACCCTTTTCTTCCCATGAGTTGTTGATTTCTTCCCTTGAATACACATCTATAGATCAAGGGTAATAGCCATAACCTATGGACGGAGGATTTAGCAGTGAAAATAGTTTTAACTCGTCTCCAATCTCAAGGGTACTAACCAAAGATTGTTGACGGAAGATGAATTTAGTTCTAGGGGAATCCGAGAAATTCCATCCTCATGTTGTTGTGCATCGACCTAAGCATTGGATGTGCCAATAATGCTTGTCTACACCCAATCAAAACCCTTTATGCAACCCAACTGATTTCGAATATCGAACCCCCTAATATGAACTAGGTATTCGGTGAAAACAAGTTTTGGGAAAGAATATCAACTACCCATGGGTTGAGATTGTGTTTAATCCCCTTGAATCCAACCAAGGAGATTTAGCCACTCATAATGACTAAAGAACAAACGATTGATTGAAGGTCGAAACAAAAGAACGCCATATGAAATAAACAGAATATTAAGAACGTTTACTTGAATTATTGAATGGAACTAACAAAGTTTGAGACAATCAATGAAAATAAATTAAGGAAAGAAATTTACCGGACAATTGAATTTTCGTTTTTGAATAAAAGAAATAGTGCAGTAGCAGTAACCAATGAATGATAAACCCTAATCGAAGTTCTCAAACTCTCCAACAATAATCTCCCCTACCCTAATCGAAGTTCTCAAACTCTCCAACAATAATCTCCCCCTACCATTCTCTATTCCAGACGTAAAACCTAAAATGAAGTTGAATATCTTTTCAAAACTAAAACGTAAGTTGAATGAATAATTCTTAAACTAAAACAAAATGTAAGTCTAATAATAGTGAATGCCTCCCTTATATAACATGTGTCCCACTTAATCAAATCTCCTCATACCTATCCTTCCATACGAGACAACCATTCCAAAATCTCCGCAGCCATTTGAATTCAAACTCTTTCCTTATTTGCAATTCTTATGATACGTGCAGTTGGGTTACCGGTAACTGGATTTGCTGGTTATCGGTACCGCCTATCCCTGGATTCTGTAATTTAACTCCGGTTACCGGTAACTGGCTTTTGTCGGTTATCAGTAATGTTAGTCTCTAGATCTGTAGTTGGGGCTTCGGTTACCGGTAACCTTCTTGGCCGCGTTACTGGTAACGCCTTTCTCTGGATTTGCAGTGGGACTCAGGTTACCGATAACTGGCATTGCCACATTACCGGTAACCACCTTCTCTAGATCTTTTATTTGGCGTTTGGTACCCGGTAACCACGTTAGGGCTAGTTATCGGTAATCAGTGTCTTGGATTTTGCTTCTTGGCCTCTTTTGCTGTCTTGTGATGATTCCATTGGCTCGGGACACGACTTTTATGACTTTGGATGATCCTTCGGGCTTTGGCGAACCTTCTTTAAAGCATGTGGTGTCTCGGGAGACTTCTGAGCTTGTCTAAAAATTGCTAATTAATAGGAAAAAGCCTGTAAACAGTAGAAAATACATTAAACGCAAATATAAACTAAATAGAAATAAATAACTAAAGAACTATGACAAAAATAGTACATATAGACACAAATATGCAAAATCATGTGTCTAACAACGTCCATGAAGACTCCAACAATAGTCAATAATATGATTATCACCATTGCAATAGGTGCAATGTCTAAGAACTCAACTGCGACCACGACTACCTCCCCTAGGTGTATGACCACCGTGACCTAAATCACGGCCAAAACCACGTCTACCTTGACCAGACTCACGAGTAAAACCACCAGGACTAGTTCCCACTGACTCTCGACCACCACAAACAAAACCATGAGAGGATAAGCTACTAGATAAAGTAGTGGCCATAGCAGATCGAACAGGGGGTAACAAAGAAGTAGGGCTAGTATTTGAAACAAAAGATTGACGAAGATGGATAAACACGTCACTGAGAGAAGGTAAGTCCCAAGCTCCCAGAAGTCGAGAACGATTAGGGTTGTATGGTGATGGCACACCGGACAAGAATCAGGCCACATGCATAAACTCACATTGACATTGCATAAGAATGTCCGTAGAGATAGACTGGCAAATATTGAGCTCCTTACATATACTTCGAAACTTAGCATAATAATTGTCACGCCCCGTTCCGACATGACACCATAAACTCCCACACAGACACGGGAACATAATTCACAAAACTACTAAAACAATAAATTACTAACCACATTCACTTTGATTACCACTAAACAGATTATTATTACAAACATCAATCATTCTTGTTTATCAAGTAAACACAAGTTCCACGTATTTTACCATTTACCGAACTCTTTACATTTCAACATTCTAAATGTTATTATAAGATAACATAACCAAAATGACTTCTATGTACAAAAAATGACATCTTCCACACTATACTCATACACTTACTCCACCAAGCAAGCCACCACCTCCTGACTCGTAGGGACCATGACTCGAGCTAACCTGAATATGAATTTTCAATATATAAAAACAAAGAAAATTTAGGAGTTTGTCCGATATGATAAACTTTAAATAACATGGATAAGCAATGAAATAAACATCAGAACCACTACGAACAAGAGATACCAATCTATGTTTCATCACATCTCGTCAACTTAATTAAATCATCGTTTCTTTCTTAACACGTCTATTTTACTTAATCAACTTTTCATTAGTTATACCAACGTTTATCGGCCTTCGCTCGTTGGTTTGGTATTTAACACCAATCAATGGATGAATTAATGATGTTTATTTGGCCCCTGCCCGTCGGATTCCAGCCATATACAAGCACGTTTGCTTGCGTTTTGAACATATTTAATATATATCATGTTCATACTTCTCTTGCCATATAAAGGCATACAACACTTATTCTTTTTTATTTTCATTTATAGGTTCAACATGGTGTTCAAATTCTAGCCATATCCTCTAAGCATGCTACTAAGAAAGCGTCTTATCACAACTTAATATCAAAAAACAACATATGCTCATATTGAAATAGCAAAATAATAAAGAAATATAGTATTGCCTATCATATCCCTTACAAACTCACCAATACCACGCAAGGAACCTACGTTCGCTTTGACACCTCGGGATTATTTGCTTCCCTTCCTGTACCAACTTAAAGAGTTATTACCGATATAACAATTGTATGCACAAAAGGAACAACGTGGTTAATCAATAAACTTTCTTTTGTCATTTGATTCAATATTCAAAGACTTACAACTAGTTTTCCATACTTAGTTTATATTTATTAACTTAATAATCCTTTACTAAATTACCAATCTTCTTTAAGTCATTTCCACTTCTAAGACCTCCTTATTAACCCTTACAATGACCCATATCACTCTTAAGTCTAATACCTCAAGTTGGAATTTTAATTTTTTTATTTTTCCTCAATTTCCTCTAACTGGTATGCAATCGGTAGACTACCAATTTACACACCGGTATGCTATCGGTATACTGCCCGGTATATCAGCCGGCATACCGGTCTCCTACCGGTTCAGAACAATGGCTATTCTGAGTAAAATCTGCTCGAACCACTTGCTGTTCAAACTCATTTTTAGCATGATTTCCTCACCTAATTTCATGATTTTTCATACTTAAGCTCCTAACATTCTTACAAACACAACCATATCCTTAGTTTTACAAAATAACATGTTTTAACAAGATTTAATCCAGGAGTTTCAAAGATTTCTAGGAGGATAGATTCTCGCTTTCTTCTTCTTTACATAACCTACCTATTTCTAGGGATTAACCAAGCAAAAATTAAGGATTTAGATATACATTTGAAGTTCTAAGGGTTGTAATTGTGAT
>NMUG010001132.1:0-18868 GCA_002855965.1 Monotropa hypopitys
CTTTTAAGGGTCTAAAATTTGGAAAATCAGAGCAGCACTTTGGGGGTGTGAAAATTGGGATGGTGAGTAGCATAGAAACACTCTTTTGATATTTTGACACAATTATGATGTTTTTCTTTGCTTTTGAAAATCGTATTATCACATTTTAGGAAATTTTATAGTCGTATTTTAAAAATTGCATAGCTGCATTATCGCATCTTAAAAATTGCATAATCACTTTGAAAATTCGCAATAATCACTTTTTGAGAATCGCATTTGGAAATCGCATAATTGCATTGCATTTTTGTTTTTTATAATCGCATAATCACATTTGAAATTTGCATTTGGAAATCACGTATTTGCATTTGATAATCACATATCTGCATTCGAAATTTGGATTTGGAAATCGCGTATTCGCATTTGAAATTGAAATTCACTTAATCGCTTTCGAAATTTGCTTAATCATTCTTGAAGATCGCTTTAAAAATCACATAATTGCTTTGAAAATTTGCACGATCGCTTTGAGAATTCACTTAATCGTTTTTTGAAAGTCGCTTTATCTCTTTAGAAATTTTAAAAATGCTTAATTCCTTTTGAAATTCGCTAAGCCATTTTTGAAATTTGAAATTTACTTAATCGCTTTTGATATTTTATTAACTGGTTTTAAAATTGAAATTCATTTCATCACTTTTGAAATTCGCTCAACCGCTTTTGAAATTGAAATTCGCTTAGACGCATTTGAAATTTAAAATTGAAATTCGCTTAATTGCTTTTTGAATTTTGCTTGGCTGCTTTTGAAATTTAAAATTGAAATTCTCCTAATCTCTTTGGAAATTCGCTCAATTGCTTTTGAAATTTAAAATATAAATTTGCTTAATCTCCTTTGAAATTGAAATGAAAATTCATTTGATTGTTTTCGAAATTCGCTTAGTTGCCTTCAAAATTTAAAATTGGATATTTTCTCAATCGCCTTTGAACTTTGCTCTGCCGCTTTTGAGTTTTGAAATTGAAATTTGCTTAATTTCTTTTGAAATTCACTCAGCTGATTTTGAAATTTGATTTGACCTTTACGCTAAGGTTTAATTTACACGGTTTTCGCATCAATTATAATTTGATATGATCGAACTTTATGCTAAAGTCTAAATTAAAATTCATTGTCGTTTGTATTTAACCAAGATTTGCTGATAATTGATCTTTATGCATTGGCCTTCGCATTAGCCAAGATTCTTTAGGATTAGAATTTAAAATCATTGACCTTGACATTGGCCATGTTTAAAATACTCAACCTTCGTAATGTCGGGAATTCGAAATTCATGACCCTTTTGCAATGGTTTTAATTCGCATGGCCTTCACAATGGCTACATTTGAAATTCTCAGCATTCGCAATGGCTGAATTTTAAAATTTATGACCTTTTCACGAGGGTCTAGTTTGCATGGCCTTTGCATTTTTCAAATTCACATGTTCAACCTTTATGCTCAGATTTAATTTGCATAGCCTTCGCATTGGCCAAAATTCGACACATTCAGCCTTTTCATCGACTAAAATTCAAAATATTTGACTTTTATGCTAAGGTCTGATTCGCACGGTTCTCACATCAACCAAAATAAGCCAACAATCCTTACGCTAAGGTTTTGATATCGTAGACCTTTATGCTAAGGTCTAATTTGCATGGTTTTCACATCAACCAAATTATGTCAACAACCCTTACGCTAAGGTTTTGATATCATAGACCTTTATGCTAAGGTCTAATTCGCATGGTTTTCTCATCAACCAAAATACATCGACAACCCTTACACTAAGGTTTTGATATCGTCGACCATTACGCTAAGTTCTAATTCGCATGATTTTTGCATCAACTAAAATACGCCAACAACCCTTACGCTAAGGTTTTGATATCGTCGACCTTTATGCTAAGGTCTAATTCGCATGGTTTTTGCATCAACCAAAATACGCTGACAATCCTTACGCTAAGATTTTGATATCGTCGACCTTTATGCTAAGGTCTAATTCGCACAGTTTTTGCATCAACCAAAATATGATGACAACCCTTACGCTAAATTTTTGATATCGTCGACCTTTATGCTAAGGTCTAATTCGTATAGTTTTCGCATCAACCAAAATACGCTGACAATCCTTACGCTAAGGTTTTCATATCGTCGACTTTTACGCTACGGTCTAATTCGCACGGTTTTGCATCAACAAAATATGCAAACAACCCTTACGATAAGGTTTTGATATCGTCGACCTTTATGCTAAGGTCTAATTCCATGGTTTTCGCATCAACCAAACTACGTCGATGACCCTTACGCTAGGATTTATACTTGATTTGACCTTTACTCTAAGGCCTAAATTGATTAAAACTATCAATAATCCTTATGCTAGGATTAAAATTGATTTGACCTTTACGCTAAGGCCTAAATTGATTGAAACCACCGATAATCTTTACACTAGTATAAAACTTGATTTGTCCTTTACGCTAATGCCTAAATTGATTAAAACCGCCGATAATCATTATGCTAGAATGAAAATTAATTTGACCTTTACGCTAAGCCCTAAATTAATTAAAAATGCCGATAATCCTTACGTTAGGATGGAAATTGATTTGACCTTTATGCTAAGGCCTAAATTGACTAAACCCGCCAATAATTCTTATGCTAGGATGAAAATTGATTTGACATTTACGCTAAGGCCTAAATTAATTAAAATCTCTGATAATCCTTATGCTAGGATGAAAATTAAATCGACCTTTACGCTAAGGCCTAAATTGATTAAAACCGACGATAATCCTTATGCTAGGATGAAAATTAAACTGACCTTTACGATAAGCCCTAAATTTTTATCCAAAATACCCCTTGATGTGTGCATGTATTTCTGATTCTTCGCTTCTGATTGGTTGAATTTGATTTCCCTTCAGGATGGCTCCCCGTCATCGCCCTGGGAAAGGCTTGCATCTGAGGTTGGTCCTTCGAGAGCCCGCTTTAGTTTTGAGACTAGTGATGCACCATTCTTTGATATTCATAAGAGTGATTTTGGAAATTAGGTTGCTGATGAAGGAATGTACCATTGTAGAGAGTAGTTTTCTATATCAGGCACTGGTAACTCCCTTAGGGTTCGAGATTTTCCTTCATTGACCTATCTCGTTTCTTTGCCAAGAGATTCCTTCTAAGAGCATCTTCAGGGATGCATGGTAGTAGTGTACTGCTATTTAAAGTTATGATCCAAGATTTCTATTATCGATCCATGACTGTTTTTAAAGAGAAATTAAAATGCATGGATTTTTTCCGGCTTAATGTAAAATGTGGGGTTTGCCCCAGCCTAAACTTGAAATGTGGGGTTTGTCCCAGCTTTAAAAACTGTGAGAGTTCTTCCCTGGCTTTAATGTAAAATATGGGGAATTCCCCACCTTTTGAAAGTGCATGAGTTCGTTCCCGGCTTTAATGTAAAATGTGAGGAATATCCCAGCTTTTGAAAATTGCGGGTGTTCATTCCCGAATTTAATGTAAAATGTAAGAAATGTCCCAGTTTTTAAAAATTGCGGGAGTTCGTACCCGGCTTTAATGTAAAATGTAGAGAATGTCCAAACTTGTAAAAATTGCGGGAGTTCGTTCCCGAATTTAATGTAAAATGTGGGGAATGCCCCAGCTTTTAAAAATTGTGGGATTTCGTACCCGGCTTTAATGTAAGATGTGGGGAATGCCATAGCTTTTGAAAATTGTAGGAATTCATTCCTAGATTTTATGTAAAATGTGGGGAATTCCCCAGCTTGTGCAGAAATTAGGAAAGTAGGAGTTCGTTCCCAATTAAATGTTGAATGCGGGGTTTTCCCCAGCTTGCAAATTCTTCTTATTCAATGAATCTAGAGATAATTTGTTCTTTTTCATTTGTTTGAATATTTACACATGAGAGGTTTAATTATCAAGATATGAAAAGCATGAGAAGTTCTAAATGCTATGATTTTGTCGAAACATCTTATGACATCTTTCAACTCAAAGTGTTGTGAATGTGTGAAGCTTCGCTTACATGATCTTGATTTCAAAGGTGGTCTTAATTCGAATTTTTGTCCAATGCATGTTTTGAACAAGAATTTGATATGATTTACATTTTGGATTTATGGAAAGAGGTTCATGTATAGTACTCTCAATATATATGAGATAGGGTTTTTTGGACCCGAGTTTTGAATGGGTCGCATACTCTGTCAGCAAATGAAGGATTTATAGAATCTTATCAATGATGGGTTGAATATTGGAGATAATTGTGAATTATTATGTCTCCCTTTTAAGTGAGCATTCTTTTTAGAGTGTTTGAAAATAAAAATCTTGTCGACTCTATCAGAGTGAGAAGTTCGTCTTGAAAGTTCTTACAATAAGTCATGCCAATTCGAGGACCAATTAGGACTTGTTTTAATTGTAATATTGGGTAATGGATAATATGTAAGGTTAGGTTTTCTAAGGACGAGCATTCAGTAGCCTTAGGTTACACGCGAAAGTGTTCCCTTTTCTGCCTTGATGACACTGCCTCTTCCTTTCTTCTTCTTTGAGCACGAAGTTCATAGATTCTAAACCATTCTCACATGTCGCTGATTTTCTCGCATAGATCTTCTTGGTCCTTTCCATTTTCAGATTTGATTTTTGCATTTTGACGTAGCTACCTCCGACTTTTGATTGTACCCGATTTTTTCCATTTTTGGTCAAAACCCTATTTTGGGTCTTGACTATGCTGGATTTTTTATTCCATTTTTTTCACAGCCGCCTCTCGGGTTTTGACTGTGCTGGATTTTTCATTTTTGTTATATCCCCCTTTCGGGTCTTGACTATGTCACGCCCCGGATTTTCAAATCATTTTTTTAAAAACAATTTAAATACATAGCAGGGGAAATCACTACTTGTCATTCAGATCCATTCAGTTGAATTCTCATTACATACATGATACAACATAACCAGAAAAGCGGAAGTGAAGTACAATGCTGAAACCGGCTACAACTAAAGTACTGAAAAGAGAAGTACAAGTACAACTGAACTAAAATAGAAACTACAGTACAAGGATAAAGTACAACCCCGACAAAAGTACTAAACAAAGCCCAGCAATGGCTGAAGAACAAGGTGCAAGATATAGCTAGAACTGCCCTGCCTAACTCAAGAAAATCCAGCAGCTGACTCCACTCCAAGGCCAGCTACTCCTGCAACACAGACTAGAAAAAGGAAAAGAAAGATGGTCTAAGCAAACCACGGCTCAGTGAGAAAACCCCTAACTACTACCAAGCATGCACATGCGGTGCGTGCCTGAGTGTCCATAAGTAAACGTATAAACCGTAACAATTTCAAAGTGCAAGTGGAGAGTAAGGTAAGTAACCCAAAGGACAACTAATCAAAAGTCTACAACTAACAATAAAATTATTACTTTTCTGTTATCTGACACTTAGGGATACTCGCCTTTTATACCTCATTCCAAAAAAAAACATAACAAGTAAAGGAATCCCTAACCACTACACTCCAAAGTAAGGTACCATCGTTTACCAAATATTCGATTCACATAATACGTTGGATATTCATTTTGTTCCCTTCTGTCTTCCATTTCTAACTTTTTCATATTCGAGGTGGATAATAAGTTCTTGTGTCGGATTCGCCCTCCATAGCCCATACTATGGAGATATTGGAATTTCTTTATTTTCTTTCATATTAGGAAGTTCACACCTTTTTTCAACATGGATATTCTGTGGTGGCATCTAACCAAGACCTATCCAAGTTATCCCATTCTTCCATTCATCATGTTTTCGCAATTGATATCATATTTGATTGGGTGTGGTATAGTGGAAGTCGGCACACTATCCTTTCCCCTCGTTCTTCCCCAAATCGTTGGGAGGGCTACGCTACGCCCCCATTATGCTCAGCGTGGTGGCGCGACCACCGGGGAAGTCCAACATCAGTCTATTCCCGTTGTGCATAATGTCGTGGATGGTGCGACCATCCAGGGAAGTACGGCCGCAACCTGTTCCCGCCACATCTCCAGCGTTCCCCAAACTCGTTGGGAGGGCCCACGGTACCCTATGATTCCACGTTGTTAAATGATTTCTTTTCGTTTTCTCTTATCATTGTTACCATGCCAAATCAAGGCTATCAAACCACACCATTTCCATGTCAACTTACTCGATGCCATTTCCATTCGTTTCAAGTTTTCCTCACAATGGATTATAGGTTGAATGCGAGTAGCCCTTGTGGGGCACATCCTCCGTAGTAGATTATTATTTAAGACTTCCAAGAGTTCTATGGAGACAAATCCAACCTTGACCAATTACAAGAAATATGATGATACCGACAAGGCCCATACTTTCAAGGTATTCAAGATGGTCACGTAATCGTACTCAAGATCCTAACTCACAACCGAATCATTTAGATGATTCAATCTCGCAACAACTACCAACGAGGGTCAATCATCGAACATTTGGTACACTCTAAATTTCAAGGATCCTACGAAGGGGACACGGACCCAAGGTGACTACACGCAAGATCACACAAATTTCACAATAGACTAGTGGTGCCAAATCCTTCAACACACAACCCAAACTTTACATGGGAAATTCATCAAACACTTGGTGGCTCCTAACTCCAATGACCACCACTCACCCTATGAATCACTCAAAAAAATATACAAGTCGTTCTCTCACGGGAATTTCATCGAACACCTAGCACGCCTAAGCCTCTAGGGTATCATATCGAACGATTTAAGGATCCAAGATTTTCATTTGACTTCACCAATATAAAACCCTAAATTATCAAGCGCAACATACATAAAATAATCACCAAGTTTAGCCTATACACACACACGCATACTTGATAATAGCTAAAGATTTTACCCACCGAATATTTGAGGTCGCCGGAAAAGTTCTACACACCGCTACGAACCGAAACCGTAGAAACGTAGATCGTGAAGCCCTCGTCGACGTTAATGAATGCCAAAATCTACAATACCCAAGCAATAATCAAGAATCAAAGGAAATAAAAAGGGGAAAAAGAGTTTGAGAGGGAGAGAAGAGAGACTTACATGTAGAGAGAGAGGCAAAGAAATCTAGGCTGAAAATGCCCTTCCCACGCACAAAATACATATCTATAGGACCCGCACTTGAATTGACAACAATACCCTTAATGAGAAAAGTCTGCGAGATAAATACCTCTGTGCACCGGTGCAACCCTTCTCTGCACCGGTGCAGACTCCTTAGAATTTCGAACAGTGAGTCTGTGCACCGGTGCAACGCTAACCTGCACCGGTGCAAACTTGCACCTAGACCAGCAGTAACATTTGAAGTCTCCCTGCACCGGTGCACCTCTCATATGCACCGGTGCAACTGTTCCAAAATCAGAACAGTAGCACTCCGAACCATCCTGCACCGGTGCACCTTTCATCTGCACTGGTGCACCTGTTCCAAAACCAGAACAGTGGCACCTAAAGTCACTCTGCACCGATGCACTAGTCCTCTGCATCGGTGCAACTACACCAGAATGAAATAAATAACTTTGAAAGGGTCTCCGAACCACCCCGATATGCCCCGGGACCAAAAGGGAACAATGAGGAAGCACTAAGAGAGTTCCAAAACCATATCTCCATCTTTAATACAAATCAACGAGCCTCTAACGAAATCTATTCGCTCGTCTAAGGTGTGATGTAGACTTCAAGAGAGGAATTTAAAATTTGGAATTTAATTTAAAAGGATTTAGAAATCTAGGTCGTGACATCTCATACCCCTTAAAGAGATTTCGTCCTCGAAATTTAAACAAGACAAGAGAGGGGATGCGAACCAAACCACCAACCAACGAGACTAAAAACAAAACCCACCTTTGCGAAGAATTCCTCAAAAGTTGAATCCACAAGAATAGAAAGGAGATCAAAAGAAATGCATGAATTCAACATAGACCTTCGATCGTTCAACTAAACGTTAGTACCATATTGCTACAGCCTTTTATGATCGGTCCATGGAATTTACGAAATACAGAGACGCAGCGGTTTCTATTTAGGGACACCAAGCTTGAGAAAACCCACGTGCCACACAAGAATAGAAGGGACAACTCCCGATACGGTGCGGACACGTCGACACAAAATTTATTCACCAAAGTTGCAAGAGATGGAGGATTTCTTAAGGGACTAATTTCCTCAAGAACGAGAGACCAACAATTTCCTACAACGACATTTGCAACAAGGAATGAATTTACCTTACAAACTGGCACACGAGTAATTCTAGCGTCGTCATCCGTCACAAGACAAAAATAGTACTACTGGTACTCCGATACATGAGGATACACTAAAAACATGCCAATACACCAAGGCCACGCCGAGGATACGCCGACATGGCTTAAGACTGCTTGCACGAATGCTTAGCGAATTATAACTAGCGAAGATACGTTATCGCACCAATACCCACGAACCAACCAAAATAAATGCAACGCATGAAAATGTTCTAAAATCTCGAGCCAAAGAACACCACACCAAACACATACGTCGTAGCATGGTAACCGCATGACCTTGGTGATTTGATTTGAGATGCCCCGGCCGGAAGCTATTCTCGAACCAATTCACCACGTCAAATGTATATCACATAAAAAAAATACTCACGCACCCATGCCAAAATGCGCAAGTGTCAAGCCCAAACAGCATGGCATGACACTTAACTCACACCAAGTCTAGACCACAATATGCATTCGCGCCCAATTTTCCCCACGATCGATCGAACACGTACTTCGTTGGTCCACGAATTTCTTGCTGACGATCAAGCAACGCCTAACGTAAAAAAAAAATTAATGCAAACATTCTCGTTTAGTTTTATCGGAATCTCGCAACCAAGATTTGAACTACGAATATTCGAGCCAAAGATACAACACTATTAGCGAGATACGCACGAGGACACAATGCATTTTCGATCATAGAAACTTCCTACCAAAACCAGGAGTGGAATACAATCGACAAACGTTATCCCAACTAAGAGTTTGGAACAAACAACATACAACGAGGGTGGTCCGCAAATTCGAAATTTAACTCGAGTAATACGCTATAAGGGACAAAAGAATCCTACCACCTGCACTGGATAGAGAATGGGTCAAAGAAACGTTATCCACAAATTAGCAATCTTTACAACATTCGCACCTTGATTTCCAACATACTATATAAAAGAGATACTACCGAAGAGTCAACAAGCCCTAAGCATCAAACAAAGTGCGACTTCCTTAAAGGTTAGCGGAGAGGATCGAATGATCTGTCACTATCGATCAAAGGACAAAGACACAAATTTATCCATTAATAAGAAGTGCAGAAGACCACTTGTATGATCAAACCAACCGACGTTAAAAGATAAGGCACATGGCCTTAACGAAATTAGTCATTAAGGACTTCAGAGTTCAGTAGCCAGAACAAAAAAAATTTCCATCTCCCAACAAATTTAAGATTACCGTCAAGAGGCCAAAGATCCAGCAATCGTAATTTAAATGGACCACAAGAAGATGCAAAAGAGATAACAATCCTTAGTAGAGAGAGGTGACGATCAGGAGTGGGAACTGATCATGGATCCGGTCTTCTACTAGCACTAGCCCCGCGTGGACACTTTCTAGCCCTGTGGTCAGCCTTCCCACATATGAGACAGGAAGAGGAGAACTGAGTGGTGCACTGAGCACGGATATGACTCGATTGATAACATCTATGGCACACAACCTGTGGTTTCAAGATGACATCTGCCTGATGAGATGAGGAGGAAGAAGAACCCACACCAAGATGCTTATACAGAGGTTTAGACTGAGCTTGGCCTTGCTTCTTGTCAGAATTCCCGGACGTGATAGAACGCACACTAATAGGAAGTTGACACGGTACCCCCAAAGGCACTCGAGCTGCTTCTTCAAGGCAAAACTCTACCGCTCTAGCACGCTCCAACAAAACAACGAAATCCTGAATCTGCTGCTTCGTCACAATTTGTCGAATCGGACCACGCAAACCCTTCTCAAACATTCGGCACTTGCAGTCTTTCGAACTAACCCTTTCTGGTGCGAAACGGGACAAGGCTTGGAACTTCACAACATATTGGGACACCACCATGTCCCCTTGAATCAAGCACTCAAACTGCAATTTCAACTGCTCGTGAAGAGAACTAGGAAGGTACTGCTCATCAAACCTTGATTCAAACTGCTCCCGAGACAGACTCTCAAAGGGAGATGCACTGGACAATTGATGATTTATCATCACTGAACTCCACCATTCATTGGCCCTTCCAACGAACTGATATGCTGCTAGGGCCACTCGGACAGGACCCTCAACAATACCCAAAGCATCAAGGATCTGGCGGATGTTTGCAAGCCAATGATTTGCTTCGGAAGGGTCACCTTCACCGTTGAACTGGGGAGGATTCATGAGAAGGAACTCTTTCAATGCATTCAAAGCATGACTAGCATCCATCTTGATACCTTATAAGGAGAAGATTTTAGTCCTTCAGCAATGGTCACACAGGAAGATATGCAGAGAGTGAACAACTCACAAAAGACATCTAAGACGAATACGTTATTGGACAGAAGAAGAACATTTTACAAATTTTACTTTGACCCGCGAACTAGCGCGCGACAATCCTAAGTAATCTACACGAACCCAACAACGTCACCCGCAACACGAATTTACTAATAACCGCATAGCGAAATCCACAAAATCTAAAACAAGCGCAACTAATTTAAATTCACGATGAGATATGACCAACGGTCATACCCCTTAAAGAAGAATACTAGGGATCTCGACAAGACCCCAAAATTTCTATCGAACAAAAAGGAACACCCATTAGGAAGGTCCATAAGACCCATTTTTACTAACAACTATACAAGAGTTAATACCTCAATATGGAGGGACAATTGCCTAACTAAAAAGGGCCACAAAGGTACTACTCACAACCAACCCAACACTAACTTACCCAAAATCCTAGCACAAAGTGCCAACAAGACCTAAGTTACACCTCGCCCAAGGCAAGGCAAAGAATAACCACCATAATAGCCTCAAATGCTTCCACGAGTCTCATTCTACCATCAACTAAAATCTCAAATCTAACGAAACCGAGGAACTCAAAACCAACCAATAACCACCATAGATCCATCATAATCACTAAGAACAATGACACAAGAGTACCTAGACACTGCAAGGCAACTAGGCTCGCCACAAGAGATCGATATTCAACTTTCTACGGATGGAGAAACTCGACATTATGGAAGGAGACAAACAAGTAGGTTACCTCAAAGACGCAAGGCTGTGATGCGATAGAGCACATCAATCACAACGAAAGAATAATGTAATGACCAAAAGAACCCATGGAGACTAGGTGTCTCCCCACGGTTCTAAGGTATTCGAACCGAAAGCTTTGATACCAAGTTGTCACGCCCCGGATTTTCAAACCATTTTTTTAAAACAATTTAAATACATAGCAAAGGAAATCACTACTTGTCATTCAGATCCATTCAGTTGAATTCTCATTACATACATGATACAACATAACCAGAAAAGCGGAAGTGAAGTGCAATGCCGAAACCGGCTACAACTGAAGTACTGAAAAGTGAAGTACAAGTACAACTGAACTAAAACTGAAACTACAGTACAAGGGTAAAGTACAACCCACGACAAAAGTACTAAACAAAGCCCAGTAATGGCTGAAGAACAAGGTGCAAGGTACAGCTGGAACTGCCCTGCCTAACTCAAGAAAATCCAGCAGCTGACTCCACTCCAAGGCCAGCTAGTCCTGCAACACAGACTAGAAAAAGGAAAAGAAAGAGGGTCTGAGCAAACCATGGCTCAGTGAGAAAACCCCTAACTACTACCAAGCATGCACATGCGGTGCATGCCTGAGTGTCCATAAGTAAACGTATAAACCGTAACAATTTCAAAGTGCAAGTGGAGAGTAAGGTAATCAAAAGTCTACAACTGACAATACAATTATTACTTTTTTGTTATCTGACACTTAGGGATACTCACCTTTTATACCTCATTCCAAAAAAAAACATAACAAGTAAAGGAATCCCTAACCACTACACTCCAAAGTAAGGTACCACCGTTTACCAAATATTCGATTCACATAATACGTTGGATATTCATTTTATTCCCTTCTGTCCTTCCATTTCTAACTTTTTCATATTCGAGGTGGATAATAAGTTCTTGTGTCGGATTCGCCCTCCATAGCCCATACTATGGAGATATTGGAATTTCTTTATTTTTTTTTTGATATTAGGAAGTTCACACCCTTTTTCAACATGGATATTCCGTGGTGGCATCTAACCAAGACCCATCCAAGTTATCCCATTCTTCCATTCATCATGTTTTCGCAATTGATATCATATTTGATTGGGTGCGATATAGTGGAAGTCGGCACACTATCCTTTCCCCTCGTTCTTCCCCAACTCGTTGGGAGGGCTACACTACGCCCCCATTATGCTCAACATGGTGGCGCGACCACCGGGGAAGTCCAACATCAGTCTATTCCCGTTGTGCATAATGTCATGGATGGTGCAACCATCCAGGGAAGTACGGCCGCAACCTGTTCCCGCCACATCTCCAGCATTCCCCAAACTCGTTGGGAGGGCCCACGGTACCCTATGATTCCACGTTGTTAAATGATTTCTTTTTGTTTTCTCTTATCATTGTTACCATGCCAAATCAAGGCTATCAAACCACACCATTTCCACGTCAACTTACTCGATGCCATTTCCATTCGTTTCAAGTTTTCCTCACAATGGATTATAGGTTGAACGCGAGTAGCCATCGTGGGGCACATCCTCCGTAGTAGATTATTATTTAAGACTTCCAAGAGTTCTATGGAGACAAATCCAACCTTGCCCAATTACAAGAAATATGACGATACAGACAAGGCCCATATTTTCAAGGTATTCAAGATGGTCACGTAATCGTACTCAAGATCCTAACTCACAACCGGATCATTTAGATAATTCAATCTCGCGACAACTACCAACGAGGGTCAATCATCGAACATTTGGTACACTCTAAATTTTAAGGATCCTACGAAGGGGACACGGACCCAAGGTGACTACACGCAAGATCACACAAATTTCACAATAGACTAGTAGTGCCAAATCCTTCAACACACAACCCAAACTTTACATGGGCAATTCATCAAACACTTGGTGGCTCCTAACTCCAATGACCGTCACTCACCCTATGAATCACCCAAAAAAATATACAAGTCGTTCTCTCACAGGAATTTCATCGAACACCTAGCACGCCTAAGTCTCTAGGGTATCATATCGAACGATTTAAGGATCCAAGATTTTCATTTGACTTCACCAATATAAAACCCTAAATTATCAAGCGCAACATACATAAAATAATCACCAAGTTTAGCCTATACACACACACGCATACTTGATAATAGCTAAAGATTTTACCCACCGAAGATTTGAGGTCGTCGGAAAAGTTCTACACACCGCTACGAATTGAAACCGTAGAAACGTAGATCGTGAAGCCCTCGTCGACGTTAATGAATGCCAAAATCTACAATACCCAAGCAATAATCAAGAATCAAAGGAAAGAAAAAGGGGAAAAAGAGTTTGAGAGGGAGAGAAGAGAGACTTACATATAGAGAGAGAGTGAGGCAAAGAAATCTAGGCTGAAAATGCCCTTCCCACGCACAAAATACATATATATAGGACCCCCACTTGAATTGACAACAATATCCTTAATGAGAAAAGTCGTCCAGAAAATACCTCCGTGCACCGGTGCAACCCTTCTCTGCACCGGTGCAGACTCCTTAGAATTTCGAACAGTGAGTCTGTGCACCGGTGCAACGCTAACCTGTCTGGTGCAAACTTGCACCTGGACCAGCAGTAACATTTGAAGTCTCCCTGCATCGGTGCACCTCTCATATGCACCGGTGCAACTGTTCCAAAATCAGAACAGTGGCACTCCGAACCATCCTGCACCGGTGCACCTTTCATCTGCACCGGTGTACCTGTTCCAAAACCAGAATAGTGGCACCTAAGGTCACTCTGCACCGATGCACTAGTCCTCTGCATCGGTGCAACTGCACCAGAATGAAATAAATAACTTTGAAAGGGTCTCCGAACCACCCCGATATGCCCCGGGACCAAAAGGGAACAATGAGGAAGCACTAAGAGAGTTCCAAAACCATATCTCCATCTTTAATACAAATCAATGAGCCTCTAACAAAATCTATTCGCCCGTCTAAGGTGTGATGTAGACTTCAAGGGACGAATTTAAAATTTGGAATTTAATTTAAAAGGATTTAGAAATCTAGGTTGTTACAGACTATACCGGATTTTTTGTTCTATTTTTGCCACAGACCCTTTTCGGCTTTTGACTGTGCCAGATTTTCCATTTTTATATAGTCCCCTTTCGGGGTTTGACTATACCGGATGTTTTTTAAGAGTTCGCATTTTCAAGTTCTAAAAAGACAAGTTCTTCTTTATCTTATTCCGAATAGATATGAGCATATGTAACACTTTTGAGAAGAACATAAAGAATTTTGAAGAGATGAGATTTGGAATCCCTCTTTTGCATTTGTGTGCAGAAGGAGACGGTCGTTTTAATCATCATATATGTATTTTTTTATGATGATTTGATTTTTTTATTTTTGCCACCCTTGACTAATAGAATAGAGAGAAAGAATGCGCTTTTGCTCAATTTATTTGGAATAATGACAACAAGAAAATGTCTTTATTAAAATAAAACCGCAATCGCGTTTTTCTGAAGTACGTTATACATCAAGCATAATAGCGTTTGAATTCCTTTATGTCCATTTCTGAGAGAAACCGTGTCCATTTTCCCTTCACCTCGTCTTGAACAGGATTTGCTTTTAGAATAAATTCCCTTCTTGAAAAGATTTTGGACACACATTCTTGTTGAAGATGTTGGAATGATAGATGGATGTAATTCTTTTCTAGTCTAAAAGGAAAAAGTAATCATGTCGAGCCTTTATCCGTTCTGCACTTTTTGAAAGTTGTACGCCTGTCAAACCTTTGCTCGTCCTCGGGCCCTATGGCTTAATCAAATAGAAGGTTAAAGGCTCAAAGTGGCAAACTAGGATTTTGAAACAGAATGAAACGACCAGGCCCAAAATATCAAAGATGGTATAATTTCCCTTTCCTCGTCATGGCAATTTTTGTTTTTAAGACTTCCAAGATTTTGTTCATGAGACATGAATGATGTTCGACTCATTTTGGAAGAATTGGAGATTTCTGATGAATATGTGATTTTGTCCATAGAAGCATGTTATTTTGAGATGTCGAATAACTCTCTTCAAAGGATAACAAGCTCAAAACTCACTCGGATTTTAATATGGATGACATGTCATTCTGATTTTGGGTGAATTGTAGAATAACTCTCTACAAAAGATAAATTGGTTCGAAACTCACCGAGGTTTAATGTCTCCACTTATTTTTCAGGATTTTTGAATCATGGCCTCCTTTTAGACAAAATCATGTAAGCACGTGTGATTGATGTCATGCGCGAGTCAAAAATAATATTTATTTCAATGAATTAACACTACAATATAGTAGCGGTAAGTCAAAGATCGATCCAAGAAAAGTGAAGGATTCCAATCTAGTGAATTTCTATTTTTCAACTTAAGTTCTGAAAAGGATTTGAGGTTTGATTTTGTGAATTTAATAAGAAAGGAATTGAAATGCAACTAAATTAAGTTCTATGATTAAAAGGGTACCCTGGGTTCTCATGTAATTTCTTCACCATATGTTCTAGAATTCAATAAAAGCAAGGCTTTGGTTGGAACATATCACATCCAATATATTGCAAATATATTGGTGTGAGAGGAAGATAACTATCTTCGTCGAATAGCATGAACTATCACGCTAGCACGGCCCGTCTCAATATTACGACCCGTCTTAATGGCACGGATCGTCTAAGGGCACGGTCCGTCTAGGGAGTATAACTCATCTTACCTGAACTAAATAGATCTATGAAAAGTATATGGCATAAATCTTAATTGAAGATCAAAACAACAATCACACTATGTAAATCTATTGAAAAACATCCATATAATGATGGAGTAAGTCTTTAACATACAATAGTTCCAACTCAAAAGCAAAAGATAAATCCTAGAATAATGGATCCGCGATTACATCGATTACCCGGGGTAAGAGAGACTTAGCCTGCCATAGCAAGATCGATAGGAATCAAAGAGCAAGAGGGATTAGTTGAAGAATCCATGCAAAAGCTGTCACCAATTGCAAGAGCCTCCAAAATCTCTCTAAGTAGGGTTTGTAGCCTCCAACAAGTGTTTTCAATGATCAAAGATACCTAATGACTTCTTAACACTTGTATTTAAACTTATCATCCTTAATAATTCCCTAAATGCCTTTAATGAAGGGTAAAGTTGTCCAAAACATAGCATACTTTTATAAAATTCCCGCACGACAACTTTTGTTCCGCGTAGAGGCGCTACCGGTTGCGCCCAGAATAGGCGTAACCAGTTGCGGTTCTTCTTAGTCCAGCTTTCTGCCTACCGAACGCTACCAGTTATAGTTGTAAGCGTAACCGGTTACGCAAGTCTCAGTAGTTTGCATTCTTTTTGGCCTCTGTACGCCTGCAGGCTCAGCGCTACCGGTTGCGCCCAGATATCGCGCAACCAGTTATGGGTTGGCAGACGCACTTCTTTTTCTCTTTGTTGCTCTTCATTTCACATCTTTGACATCTCGACTTTACTTCCTTCAATGTACTGATCCTCCTTAAGGTCTAGATCCCTCCTTAGGCCTTTTCAACTCCTGAAAATTCCAACGTCATGTAAAATGACTCCATTAGACTGTTTGTACCTCAATGCCTGTCAAGTCAGCTTATTCCAAAAACACTACAATTTTTATTAGATAATTGATTTAGGACTAATAATATGTATAGTTAAGACATATAAATAGGTACGTTACCATACCTATCACATTACTCAACTTACAATTTGCTAGTCCCTTAGCAAACAAAACAAAAAATAAATAAAAGAACCATGAAACTAAAACATAAACTTGAAGAATGAAAGTGAATAAACAGCATGGATAGTTCCTTTAAACCCCCGGGCAGCCCCGGTAGGACGAGTGAGGTCTCGTGAGGGTTTTTAGCAACAACTATCCACAAAACCTACAATCCTAATAACAATGAAGTGCAACAACGTGTTAACATGCTCCCAAGGTAATATCTCAAGTAAAGATCTTTAAATTTACCTCTTAGTCACCCTTCTTGTATTGCATGACCTCCCTCTTCTTCGTTGAACCTTGATTCCAAACCTCTCAGTGGGTCACCCACAAAGAGAACTCATCAGATAATCATGTAAGGGTTATGGAACCATCCTCGGAATGCCAAAGAAAGGTATTGCAGCTTATATAGTGGCTTAAAGCTTTTGTATGTGCTGCATTCAACAAAGTTAGTGGTATGCAATTCACAATAAACATTCCTACAATGCACTTCACATGGGATCTCACAAAATCAAAAAGGACTTTTTAAGCTTATAACGTAAACAGGTAGGATGAAGTAGACTATAATGATGGAAAATATGTAAGCATGGTCAACTATCCCTAAACCATCATTATACCAGCAAAAAGAAATCATGTCTACTAGATGATGTAACATAAACAAAATAAACCCAAAACAAAAGTGGGTCAATCATCCTCAGACTCCTCAGATCCAGAGTACTCGCTCCCGGACTCCTCCTTCTCTGGGCTCTGCTCTCCTCCATCCCTATCCTTCCTCAACTGCTCCATACTATCACTGATCTCCTTCTCCCAAACCAATCTCTTGGCTCTCTCTGTCTCTCTAGCCAATCTCTCCTCGCCAATCTTCTTCTCTAACCTCATCAATGTCTCCAACAACTTACCACTATCAACAACTGTGCGGGTACGAGATCTGGGCATCCGGACTGTAGGGGGAGGTGGCACTGGTGGTGGCACAGCTGGCTCAGGTGGTGTGCTCTGAGAAGAATCCTGAATAGTAGGCTCATCAGCTGGTGGAGGTACCTTCTCATGGGGAATAGGATCATCATCTGGTACAGGTGCCTCTTCTGGGGTTGCATGTCTACCCTTATGTACTGCCCTGCTCCGTGCAACCGTCTCATATATAATAGGTCCCAGGGGAGCAGAAACCCATGCATCTCTCTGTGATGTCCGCAATCCGAAGTCTAAGCATAGTGAAGTAATGATGAAGGCAAATGGTAGACTGGTAGTGGAACCTGACTGTAGTCGGAAACGAGAGATAGTCTGCCAGATCATCAAACCAAAATCAATCTTTTTCTTCTCTAAGATCTCATAGCACAACTGTATAACATCCTCGTTCGGTACCTTTTCTGATCCTCGGGGATATATGTTATAATGAACATATTTGTTCATCATAGTATACTTGGGCCTCAACATGTCCTGAGTAAATCTGCCCTGTCTCTGATACAGTGCCACATCTGAACAAACAATCTCAGCCAATGTCACTCTTGTAGGTAAAAGATAACCTTCTTTGGGGTATGTGATATCCTCCTGCATAGGCCTCGTACATCCTATGAAACTAGCAATAAGATCAGGAGTGCAAGCAACTACCTTCCCCTTCACCTTGGCCCTCACCATCAAAGTCTCCTCCACCTGCTCAACTGTCTTATAGAAAGCTCGTACAAAAGTAGGGATGTATCCCTTCACATCATCAAACCATCGGGTCAATCCAGCCTCTACCAGACACTCTGTCATATCAAATAGTACTGCATCTTCCTCTTTGCGATTGACCGATCGAACATCTTTCGGCATCAATTTTTTTCTTTCGCAAAGGATAGCATGAATCAAACACACATCTTCCCAAGTCTTCGTTGCTTTTGGAACTTGCTTCTTCTTTTTAGAGGAAGATGGCTGGTCCTGTGGAGTGGGCTCTACAATGGGTAGTGGTGCT
>NMUG010001133.1:0-18862 GCA_002855965.1 Monotropa hypopitys
AGAATTTACCCATTCCGGAATGGAAATGGGAACACAATACGATGGACTTTGTGGCTGGTTTACCTCGGTCCAAAACATTGTATGATTCTATTTGGGTGATAGTTGACAGACTTACAAAATCGACTCATTTCTTGTCGGTTAAATCTAATTTCTCTATAGATCATTATGCCAAATTATATGTGGTTGAAAGTGTTCTATTTTATAGAGTTCCTGTATCTATTGTAAATGACCGGGATCCTAAGTTCACCTCTAGGTTCTGGTCAAGTCAGCAACATGTCTTAGGAACTTCATTAAAGTATAGTACAACTTTTCAGCCACAAACGGATGGTTAGTCTAAGCGTACCATCCAAACTCTGGAAGATATGCTACGATCTTGTGTGTTAGATTTTGGAGGAAGCTGGGATGATTATCTACCTTTAATTGAGTTCGCCTACAACAACAACTTTCAAAGTAGTATCAGCATGGTGCCCTATGAAGCGCTTTATGGGAGGCGGTGTCATAATCCTACTTGTTAGAGTGATGTAAGAGAGTGTTAGTTATTGGTTCCTGAATTGATTCAGACAATCTCTGAAGGAGTTAAGCTAATCCGGGAGAGATTAAAAATAGCCCAAAGCCGATAGAAGAGCTATGCAGATAATCGGCGATGAGAATTATATTTTGCGGTGGGGGAGTTTGTATTTATTCAAATATCGCCTTAGAAGGGTATAGTCCGATTTAAGGGTAAAGGGAAGTTAGCTCTGAGGTACGTTGGGCCATATGAAATCATTGGAAAAGTGGGCAATGTTGCTTATCGTTTGGCCCTGTCCGGGGAGTTAGAGAGATTGCACAATGTGTTTCACGTATCTATGCTTCAAAAATACATTGGGGATGAATCTCATATCTTGAAAGCCAATGGCATTGAGATACAGGAGGATTTATCATATATAGAAGCACATGTGTGGATTCTAGATCGTAAAGAGCAAGTATTGTAGAATAAAATAATTCCATGGGTCAAAGTGTTATGGCGACACCATGGGCTCGAGGAGGCAACCTGGAAGGGCAAAGATACAATAGAAGCTAAATATCCGAATCTCTTCGTATCAGGTATTCTAAAATTTCGAGGACAAAATTTCTTAACTGGGGGTGAATTGTAATACCCGCTTAGAAATTCTCGTTTATATTGTTTTAATAATGTTTTAGGAAGTTTATCAATTTTTACGAGAAAGAATTAGGGAAAATGACATGAATAAAATAACGAAGACAAAGGTCTGCTTTTAAGGCATTAAACTGGTATAAGGTAGAGAGTATAATAGAATTGAAAAGATTAATTAAGATTAGGGGATTTTGATGCAGATTGGTATTTCACCAACTGCAGCCTTCGATTACGCAGCAGAATAAAAGGATAAAAATAAAAAATAAAGGGATAAGTAGAATGTCACTGTTGATCGCAGGAGGATGCCAGTGTAAAATTCTCTTCTCGATTGCTATTGATTGACAAGCCAATACCAGAATCAAGGCTCGCTAATCTGTTGATTCTTAAAGAATACCCAGAGAAATGGCTTCAAACCAAATCGTTGATTCCTAAGAAGGAATGCCGAGAGGGGATGGGAGAAAGCTGTTTCAATAATCAACAACTATCCTTATATCAGTATGTGAGCCCCTATATATTGGGCAGCCACGGAAAACTCTAAAAAAGGCAAAAACCCTAAGTACATACCTTTGGGCCACCTACACAATAGGCCCAAAAAGGAAAAGTCAAGAAAACCCTAAACATTGACTAACTACAAATAGAAAAAGACAACAATACGTAATTATTGTGGGACCATAAATAGAGAAAGGAACACATTCCAAGTTCATGGAACAAGTCTCCAGGGCCATTGGCGCTAGCTGCTTATCCCTTACTGAGCTGGCTTATTCTTACCGCGCAAAGGGAGATGGGATTTGCCGAGATGAGCTGAAAACTTATGCCTCTACCGAGATAAGCACTTCCAAACTCGCCGAGCTAGAGGTTGGTGCTCGGGAACACGATCTTTCTTTTCACTAGCTAATCAAAAGTAGTCTTCACATCCGGGAGAGCATAGTCTAGAGATCTACTGGTTAATTGGGTGCCTGACCGCACTGGAGAATCAGAGGATGGGTTGCGTTGTTGGCAGTTTGGCCAGAGTGTTGGAGCACGGGGTCGGTTGTTCGGTTCCTCGGGATTGGCCCGACCATGGTCAAAGACTAGATGAACCCATACCTTCTTTCTTGCCCAATTAGAGGATGCCGAGCAGGAAGATGTCTGATTGTGCTGAGCTGAAATCTTTAGCTCGACACAAATGTTTTTCCATTCCCCATGGAATAGTGCATGGTTCCCGTGATTCCTTGCACCCATTTGTAAAGCTCCTTCTGTAAGCTTTGCCTCAGCCGTGCATAGGACTGGGTGGAGGGGGTTGTGAGTCATCATAGGACCGACATCCTAGTGCGGGAAAGGGTCTATCTCTTTGCAGCTCAGTGCGTCTCCTCTCGCCGATATGTCAACGGAGCAGTCTGCATCATCCTCTCCAGGTTGAGGAAAGTTCGACCTCGAACTTGCATATCCATCCTGTTCAAGCCTAGTGACAAAGTAATCCAGGACGCCTGCTCCATAGAGTTTACCCGGTATGGAGTAGTCAGAGGAGTAGAACATGTCCACGTCGGTCACACACAGCATAGTTAGTTCTCTAAGGATTTCCAGTTGTCGGACGAGCTTCCATGGTGTCGTGCTGAACTCATCATCTGTCCTTAGAAACGGGGGTTGTTGGCCGAGCTCCCGAATCTCTAAGCTTCCATATTCACCAAACCCAAGGTTAGGCGCTGGGGTTGAACTCCTGGATTCTGGTTATTTTGTGCTGTGGACAACTCTTGCATGTGAAAGACCATCCTTTAACAAGTCAGTATATGGAGTTAGACCCCACATATTCTCATAAGTCTCTGCTTCCTTTGATCCATTGTAAAGCCATGGGATCATACACTTAAGGAGTTGGGTTGTGCCTGGTTCTGCGGGAATGACCGTCCCGATTATTGGTTTGAGGAGGCGCTCTGCCCATGGTTTGAGGAGTTGCTCATCCTTTCTTGCAGGTTGTTTGCTGCTGCACTCCTCGGCGAGGTCGAGTTTGGCCTCTCCCCCTTCAGATGTGGTTAGCATCTGGGATATTTCGTGATTGGGAATCTCACCAGAGAAATCTATCGTGATATCTAACGACGATATGGATTCGAAGACAGTCCCCTAGCATGTGAAAATTTCCTCCTGATGAGGTTCTTCCTCATAGTCTGGATTCTGGCCGTACCCACTAAAACACCTCGCTGGATCTTTATGAATACTTCCTTTGTCGAAGAGAGATTCCTCCTCGTGAGGCCCCTGAATAACTGAGTCATTCTCTTCTACCAGACATGAACGAGATCTCTGATGTTGTCGTTGTGGTCATCGCAGAGACTGCAACTGGATCTGGATGGTGGCCATAGTAGCTACCAAGTTCTTTACCATTTTCTCCACTCGATCGAGCTTGCCGACCTTGCTAGCCTTCTTCACAGCCACAAACTTATGCATGTGGACTTCCTTATTCTATTGAGGACGGGTCGTTGTAACGTTAAGAACTGAACTGATTCTGAACGTCATCTCCATGAACAAAACTGAAATCCAAAACTCTTCAAAGACTCGAAATCACAAGCTTAGATAGGAATCGGAATGAGAAGCTCTGATACCAACTGATGCAGATTGATATTTTACCAACTGCATCCTTCGATTACGCAGCGGAATAAAAGGATAAAAATGAAAACTAAAGGGATAAGTAGAATGCCATTGTTGATCGCAGGAGGATGCCAGTGTTGATTCTCTTCTCGATTGCTGTTGATTGGAAAGCCAATACCAGAGTCAAGGCTCGCTAATTTGTTGATTCTTAAAGAATATCCAGAGAAACGACTTTAAACCAAATCATTGATTCCTAAGCAGAAATGCCGAAAGGGGATGGGAGAAGATGAACAAGCAGCAGCTTGACTCAAGATTTTTCAATAATCAACAACTATCCTTAAATCAGTACGTGAGCCCCTATATATAGGGCGGCCACGGAAAACTCTAAAAGAGGCAAAAACCCTAAGTATATACCTTTGGGCCACCGACACAACATGCCCAAAAAGGAAAAGTCAAGAAAACCCTAAACATCGGCTAACTACAAATAGAAAAAGAAAACAATACGTAATTATTGTGGGACCAGGAATAGAGAAAGGAACACGTTCCAAGTTCACGGAACAAGTTCCCAGGGGCATTGGCGCTAGCTGCCTTATCCCTTGATGAGCTGGCTTATTCTTGTCGCGTAAAGGGAGACGGGCTTTTCCGAGATGGGCTGAAAACTTATGCCTCTGCCGAGTTAAGCACTTCCAGACTCACCGAGCTGGAGGTTGGTGCTCGGGAACACGATCTTTCTTTCCACCAGCTGGTCGAAAGTGGTCTTCATATCCGGGAGAGCATAGTCCAGAGATCTACTAGTTAATTGGGTGCCTGACCACGCTGGAGAATCGGAGGATGGATTGCGTTTATGGCAGTTTGGCTAGAGTGTGGGAGCGTGGGGTCGGTTGTTCGATTCCTTGGGATTGGCCCAGCCACAGTCAAAGACTAGATGAACCCATACCTTCTTTCTTTCCCAATTAGAGGATGCCGAGCAGAGAAATGTCTGATTGTGCCGAGCTGAAATCTTTAGCTCGGCACCAATGTTTTTTCATTCCCCGTGGAATGGTGCATGGTTCCCGTGATTCCTTGCACCCATTTGTAAAGCTCCTTCTGTCAGCTTGGCCTCAGCTGTGCATAGGACTGGGTGGAGGGGGTTGTGAGTCATCATAGGACCAACATCCCAACGCGGGAAAGGGTCTATCTCTTTGCAGCTCAGTGCGGCTCCTCTCGCTGATATGTCAACGGAATGGTCTGCATCAGGATTTAAGTGTAAAGTAGGAGAAATAAAGGATGAGAATCGTAATTAGCTGAAATTCATGCAAGAATTGGATACGTGTGATGTCAAGAAAAAGAATCGAGAAATGATATGCAAAATCATATTTTGGATTCAACCAAAATCGAATCGGTGAGGTTAATTGCAGAAGAGTGGAGGAAGAGAGAAAGAGAGAGAGAGATTGCACAAGTGAGGGAGGGAGCAAGGAATCGAGTGGCTTGGTGGTGCTATAGGCTGAGCTTGGTGTGCGTGGTGCCGGTGTGCGGATCTAGGTTTTAGTGTGTATGGATGTGAAGTTATGTAAGTGTGTTTTGTGTTAGTATCGTTGTGTGTGTGATTTCGTGTGACTGTGTAGGTGTAGGTGTGTACGTGTAGTCTGCGTATGTGTACCGTAGTTGAATGTGCGAATGGTTTTGCAGGTGTGTGGCTGAGTGCAATGGTAAGCAATTGTGTGAGTGCAGAGTGTGAGTGTATATAATAGGGGTGTAGTATGTATTTGTGATGTGTAAGAGATGCAAGGAAGAAGATGCATCGTAGAAGATTCAGAAACCCGAAAACTTGGGTTATCGGTAACCCAAATAGGGAGGTTATCGGTAACCACATACCCAGTAGTAAAACCTAGAAAAAAACCAAAAGTCTATATTACCAGTAACCTAGCCTCTCCGGTTTTCGGTAATGCATCAATCCCACTGTACAGAGTAGGAACCAGAGGCTCGGGTTATCGGTAACCTGGGTTGGTGGTTACTGGTAACCTACTTAAGATCCTGGATACCGATAACCTGGCTTGGTCGTGGAATTGGTAACCTGTGTGAAACTCTGGTTATCGGTAACCAGTAAAAACCCTGGTTATCATTAACCAAAGGGGCTGGATTTAAATATTTTAAAGGAAATAAAAATAGATTAATAGAGTTAAGAGAGGAAATTAAATTAAATGCTACATAAATAAGGAAAATATCATTAAAACGGCTTAAAGGAATTAATAATGGATAAAGGATAGGGGTGTTTAATTATGTACTTAGATAATAATTTTAGGAAACGAGACTAACGAACTGGAGACGTCTCAAAGACATATTCTAAGTAGTAAATCAAAAGGTGAGTTCGTTACATACAATTTATATATATATATATATATTTTAACTGATAAAGATGTGTGAACATGTATTATTTTAGGTTGTGAATAAATGAAAGTGTACACGATTATGCTGTTAGAAATGTTACTTGGCATGATAATATGCATTGCAAACTGTGTGTACCCTATTACTTGATTCACCAAGCATAGTTAGATGGAAAATGGTTATCCATGATAGAACGTGAGAAATAATAATAAACAACTAGTCATTGAGACTATAATATTATTTAAAGGCCTCTTGTCATCGAGATTGCTAGTCATCGAGATTGCTAGTCATCGAGACTGAAAAGCTAATTAAAAGCTTCTAGTCATCGAGATCGCTAGTCATTGAGACTGAAAAGCTAATTAAAAGCTTCTGGTCATCGAGACTGCTTGTCATCAAGACTGCTAGTCATTGAGACTATATTTGGGTGTTATCGTCCACTTTCATTAGAAACTGTGAAATTAACAAAGTTGGAAATAGTAAATGGTACATTGGACATAATCATTTACCAAGACCTAATTATGGATTGTGAAACATCGACATATACACTAGTTATTGCTCACATGCATCTTATGTTCGTGTTGCTTTTAATCATTATACAATATGTTTATTCGTATCTAACGAACTCCTGGATTTCTTGTTTGTTTATACTTGTAAATCCAGGTACGGAGCATAGCTGACTAGTCCACTACGATGTCCAAGCCACATGACACAAATGAATAGGGTAGTTTTACTACTTGTTGTCTAAGTCAGAGGATTGTACATTACGTTTAAGTTTTGGAAAGAACGTTGTAATATAACGAAACTCGTTGTACTGGGTCATTTACCAAACATGGTTGTGGTTGTGTGATAAGATGGTCATAATATTATAGAAAGGTTGAATTTTGTGATAAAATGCTTTGGGAATGTTTAATGGCTTTGGCTGTTAAATATGGGTTAATGAGTTAATTAGTTATACATTTGGCCACTAAAGTTACTTATTTATCTTTAATGGTTTGGGGTGTGACACGCCACCTCCTTTCATACAACAGCAAGAAGGGGATTCCAAAAAAATACATTGTATCTTTCTTTCTATTCTTCCTCAATGTATCCACCTCAAGAAGTGCTATGAATGCTCAAGAAAATTGGAATCGGATAAAGAATAAATTGTCTTGCTAAAGTTGAAACTCAATCACTTCAAAAAAAATCCAGCATAGTTAAAACCTGAAAAGGAACTATGGCAAAAATAAATAAGTTCAGCATAGTCAAAACCTGAAAAGGGGCTATGGAAAAAATAAAAAATCCTATCATGGTCAAAAACCGAAAGGGGCCATGGCAAAAAAAGGGAATAAAAATCCGGTGTAGTCAAAACCTAAAAAGGGACTACATCAAAAATGGAAAATCCGATACGGTCAAAACCCAAAAGGGGTGGATCAAAAAATATAATAATGAGAGTATCAGCTAAAGATGTTGACAAAAAGGGAAATCAGAAACAGAGGAAAAGGGAAATAGCAAGAGCATGCATGGCCCACAGTGAGCAAAAGTGTATTGCAACCGGAATGAGTCCTTGCACAATTGAAATTGGTTTTTCTCTAATGGCCAAGTCTGAGATGATTAAGGATCTATTAGTTTTGTGCTAAGATTTGTAAGGTCAACTAGAAAGAGAGGATGGACAAAGGTTTCTGCCTTCCAATCAATAAGTGATGCCCTTTTTATAAATGTATTTATTGATTGATTATAATAAAGTTCGCTTGTATTTATTGTATTTTTCTTTAACAGAGAAATTTAAGTGTTTGAGAATGCATCTTTGCTTATTTGATGATTATGCAAGAAATAGAAAGATAACTGTGCAAGAAAACAAACAATCGAAAGCACTAAAATTTTAACAAATGAGAATCGGGAAAACCACAATGCAAACAACAGTATAGATAAAACAAAAAGAAACTCAATGTGGGCCCCTCCTATGAGAAACGTCTTCCAGTAAACTCAATAAAGCCCGACAAACCTCTCGATAATGATCAATCATCATATTAGCACTTAGAATTCCGGACCTGTCAACATCCAACAATCGATGCAACATGCCTAGGAGAGACTGGAGTTGTGCTATATCAGGATATCCTCTCGAAAAACGATGACCGATAAGAAAAACTAGATCTCAAACCCTCAATGTCTCGATGGTGAATGCCATTCACAATGAACAGATCCTGATGAGCATCATGTAAAAGTGTTTGTAGACTCTCAATCTCTGAAGCATGGGCAGTCTGAGAAGAAGCTAAGTTACCAAACTCCTCATGCAGTGAATCTCTCTGATGTCTCAAATCATCATGTCGATCTTGATTCTCTCTTAATGCCTGCACAAGACAAGTCCTGCAATTTCCTCGAGTCTCATTTATGATCATGAGCAGTTTGCCTAATCAAATCCTATAAATCAATCAATGCACTGGTAGAACTGGAAGACACTCTATCGTCATCGAGATTCCTCTATAGGTTGCCCGCAATAGTCTCCAAAATAGAAAGTCGGCTATTCAGTTGATCCAAATCCTGACGGAGTGAGTCTCGGTCCTCAATGACTAAGGAAACCTGGATAATAGCTTCATCCCTTTCCTGGAACATTTGAATAATCTGAGTTCAAAAGGCAAGTCAGCAAAAAAGTGTTAGGAATGTCGGCACTAGTGGCTCTGAGCTTAGGAACAATCATGGAACCTCTCAAAGAACTACTGATGCCAGAAGTAGAAAAATCTCGAAATAACCACAACGGGGCATCATCGGGTCAAAAGCATCGTCATCAGAACCAGTCTCTTCAACATCCAAAAAAGGCTCATCCACAGGTTGAGGTCTCGAAGGACCAGCATCAGAAGCAAGCACTTTTCCCGAATGTCGACGTGGAATCATCTTAAAGGAAAGGAACAAAGAAAAATCAAAATCATATCAAAATCATGAAGGGAGTATTCTTACACTATATTCAGTGACAAATGTCAGTCCTATAGGGACTATTTTCCTTTTTCAAAATTTGGTGATTCTCAATCAGGAATGATGGCTTAAAAGTAGCAGTTCCTAAGCTAGAATGATGGGCTTTTTCAAAATTTGTTGATTCTTAGTCGAGAATGATGGCTTAAAAGTAGGAGTTCCTAAGCTAGAGCGATGGCCTTTTTCAAAATTTAGCAATTCTTAATCGGGAATGATGGCTTAAAGTAGTAGTTCCTAGGCTCGAATGATGGCCTTTTTCAAAATTTTGTGGTTCTTAGTCGGGAATGATGATTTAAAAGTAGCAGTTTCTAGGCTAGAATAATGGCCCTTTTCAAATTTGGTAATTCTCGGTCGGGAATGATGGCTTAAAAGTAGTAGTTCCTAGGCTAGAATGGTGACCATTTTCAAAATTTGGCAATCCTTAGTCAGGATTGATATCTTGAAAGTAGCAGTTCCTAGACTAGAATGACGATTCTTTTTTAAAAAATTTGACAATTTCTCATCCAGAATGATGGCCAACTTTATTTTCGGTAGTTCCTTGTCCAGAAGGATCGCCAATTTTTATTCCCGACAGTTCCTCATTTAGAACGATCGCCAAATTTCATTTTCAATAGTTCCTTGTCCGGAACGAGCGCCATTTTAAAATTCGATAGTTCCTCGTCCGGAATCATGGCCAACTTTATTTTTGACAGTTCCTCATCACGAACGATTGCCATTTCATTTTTGATAGTTGCTCATCCAGAATGATCGCCATCTTATTTTCGGCAGTTCCTTTGTTGGAACAATCACCAAATTTCATTTTCGGCAGTTCCTCGTCCGAAACGATTGTCAATTTTCATTTTCGACAGTTCCTTGTCCGGAATGATCTCCAATTTTTATTTTCGACAGTTCCTCATCCAGAACGATCGACATTTTATCTTCGGTAGTTCCTCAATCGGAACCATCGCTAAATTTCATTTTCGGCAGTTCCTCGTTCGGAATCATTTCAAAAAAATTGGTTTCTCATTCGGAATCATGTTTAAAATTTGGTTACTCGTCCGGAACCAGGTCAGTCCTACTAGGACTACTTCATTTTTGGTTCCCCATCCGGAACCATGTGAGTTCTACCGGGACTATTTCTTTTTAGAGTAGCAGAAATCTTTCAAAAATTCAGAAAATAAAAAATTCTCAATAAAATTTTAATTAAAAATTTTTAAAAACAAAAATTATTCGGGCAAGTATACGTTGTATAAATTTTAAACCAAGCAAAATAGAACTATATTTGGTGTGATTTCTTTCAATGATATGTAGGCAGTCTCAAGGCCCGACCATTCCCAAAACATAAAAATCAAAATTCCAAGAAATTTTCAAAAAAGAATTAATTATCTTTGTATACATATATTTTTGTTATCAGAAGTATACCTAGCAGAATGCATATTATCTCTCCATTAGCAGTATACGTTGCATAAATTTTAAACCAAGCAAAATAGAACTATATTTGGTGTGATTCCTTTCAATGATATGTAGGCAGTCTCAAGGCCCGACCATTCCCAAAACATAAAAATCATAATTCCAAGAAATTTTTAAAAAAGAATAAATTATCTTTGTATACATATATTTTTGTTATCACAAGTATACCTAGCAGAATGCATATTATCTCTCCATCAGAATGAATTTAGCCAACATCCAATCTCAATGGTGCTTAGCAACAATGCCTTATCGCAGCAGGGTAAATCAGTGTCCAAATCAAGTCAGAAAATTTTTCTAGTTCAACCCAATGATGCAAAATAGTGTCGAGAATCTAAAGAAAATATGGGAAATATGAGATATGAGTCAAAATGATGCATATTTTTATCTTTGTATATTATTTTGTGCAAAAATATAAAAAGAGGGGCAACTGTTGATACCTCATTTTGACTCACTACTCGGAATCGGACAAATTAGGCTCAGTACATAGCAAAATGCAATTCCGAGATGTTCAGACTCCTCACAAGCAGTACCAGCATCAGACATTAGTGTCTCATCAATGAATAAATGTCGGAAATATGTTAGGGAAGATTTACTTGAAGAAAAATTGTAAAACCAATGAAAGGATTGTGAAGAACATTAATCGGAACCGCAAGAAAACACCCTCAAACTAGCATTCTCATTCCAAAATGGGTAGAAATTCACACGAGCATCCAAATTTCTGTGTCTCAATGGAAATTCATCAATAATTCTATTCCTGAGAAAACTGTGTAAATACTGATGTCATCGGAGTAAAAACCAGAATTTAGTTGGACGGGAAAACTGTTTGTTTATCGTGGCATGGAATGACGAGTAGACATCAGAAATTGTAAAATTGAATTTTTATGGCTTCCTCACAGAAAGATAGACATCTCCTGTAGAAAAATATGGTAGAGAAATAACCATTAGATAAATGCACATGAGCTGCAAATTCGTTGTTCAGAACAAAAACTCGAGAACCAATCTTTTATCAGAACATGTCTATTTCAAGAGAATGATATTTTTTCATAAGTCAATTCGGTACAAATGATGGTATTTTTAGTTATATTAGAAACGGGGCCCATGGTGCATCGGAGCAGGCAGTATGGGATGTCTCGGACTAAAATTGGATGCAATTATACAAATGGAGTTCAAAAATGTTATTTATAACACAAAATACAAAATTGGATCGTCAGATTTGGACCATTTGGACCAACTTTCGGCCAAAATAGAGTGTGACATAGCCCACAACCTTTATCTGTCAAAGTGGTTGCTTATGTAATTGTCGCACCTATAGGTACGACATTGCTCTATATAAGCAAGGCCACCCCACAGCCTTTGGAAGCACATTCATACTTCCCAAACCTCTGCCAAATTCTTCTCTCAACTTTCTGACCCGACTAGAACCTCTATTCTTCCCCTAAACCAATCCAAATTCAACCAAAGCCAACCCAACTTCAAATCAAACTCCCTCACCATCTAAAATCAGTTCATATTCACCTATATTCACTCTCAAACGAGTCACTAAAATACCTCAAATCAATACCCAAACTCCAAATTCAATAGAAATCCATTCCAACCTTGTCCAAATCCATTCTAACCTTTCCAAAACCTAACCTAGCGTACCCTCATCCTTAAAAAACTTTCATCAACCAAAGAATCTGACCAAAAACAGTCCCTAAAACCATCCAAATCAGTAACCAAAATCTAAAAACCAAGAAAACCAAAAACCTTCTTCAATTACCCTTTAATCCCTAAAACCAACAAACCATAGCCTTAGCCGAAATTTCGCCTGAATAAACATCATGTGAAACTTTTATTTTCCTCTTGTAATTTTCATTTTCACATTTAGGAAAGTCCCGGTTGAAATTCAAGATTATAGTTTGATATTATTAGGGGTGTTGCCCGGGAATTATACCATATTATAATCAAGTGAACAAAATCGGAGAACTTATCCTACCGTCATTTGTATATTGACATGGTAATAATTTTTTTATTTCATATCTATATTATTATTATGATGTAGTGTATATTAATAAACGTGGGAAAAAAATTATTCATAGTTTATCTTGATAAGAGTCAACACAACGTCGGCTATGTCAGCACCGTTTGACTAATCGAAGTAAAATATAAATATATACTTCTCACATGCATATGCGTTGAAAATGGATCACCAGTTATACTCGTGGTTTATTTTCTGCATTCATAGAATTGATATTCAAAAATTCATTCAAAAACTCCTCGGCTAATGTATGGCTAAGTTCGACAAGCCAATTGGTCATTTCTTGAATTTTTGAAAATCAATCTTATCAAACCCGGTTAATTCGATACTTTTCTTTTCTTTTCAAGTCCGATCATTCCGACATTTTATTATCATTTTATCTTATCGTTCAGCTTGGCGATGCCAGCACAGTATATATATATATTACTATTATTATAAGTAGATATAATGTCGTTTAAATTGGCAATGCCAGTACTGTATATATTTACATATGTATATTATAAGTTTTCATTTTTCTGCATTTCCCCCTTTCCCATAAAATCAAAGAAATCAATCATGTGATTCGGGTCATTTGCGAATTAAGTAACCGGGTGACTTGGATCGAGAGAATAATTTGTGAGCCAATTTATTGGATTATTTATTATTCCTTCGGGGTTATTAATCAAAAACTCAAAACATTAAATATTCAATCCCTAGATTCGGGTCACTAGCGAATTAAGTAATTGGGTGTTTTGGATCGAGAAAATAATTTATAAGTTGATTTTTACCGGACTGTTTATTATTCCTTCGGGGTTATCAATTATAAATTTAAAATATTAAAAAATAAATCCCATGATTCGGATCACTGGAAAATTAAGTAACCGGGTGATTTGGATCAAAGAAATAATTTGCAGGTCAGTTTTCACCAGATCACTTATTATTCCTTCGAGATTCTTAATAAAAATCAAAACATTAAATAATCAAATCTCGTAATTCGGGTCACTGCGAATTAAGTAATTGTGTGACTTGGATCGAGGAAATACTTTGCAAGCCAATTTTCATTGGATTGCTTATTATTCCTTCAGAATTTTCAAAAACAAAAATCAAAACATTCAAATAATCAAATCTCATGATTCGGGTCATTTTGCAAATTAAGTAATCGGGTGATTTGGATCGGTGAAATACTTTGCAAGCCAATTTAAATTGGATTATTTATTATTCCTTCGGGATTTTCAAACAAAAATTAAAACATTCAAATAATCAAATCTTATGATTTGCGTTATTGGCGAATTAAGTAACCAGGTGATTTGGATTGAGAAAATACTTCGCAAACCAATTTTTATTAGATTGCGTATTATTCCTTCGTGATTTTTAAAAAAAACTCAAACATTCAAATAATCAAATTATGTGATTCAGGTCACTGGCAAATTAAGTAACTGGGTGATTTGGATCAATAAAATAATTTGTGAGTCGGGTTTACCGAATTGCTTATTATTCCTTCGAGATTCTTAATCAAAATTAAAATAATCAAATCAACAAATCTCGCGATTTGAATCACTGGCAAATTAAGTAATCAGGTGATTTGGATCAAGGGAATAATTTGAAAGTTGATTTTTACCGAATTGCTTATTATTCCTTTGAGATTTTTAAATAAAACTCAAAAATGAAATAATTAAATACCATGATTCAAGTTACTGGAGAACTAAGTAACCGATAAACATGGATTAAGGAAATAATCTGTAATCCAATTCTGTTGGGATACTTATTATTCTTTAGGATGTCAAACTAAAAACATCATCAATGTCAACATACCGAAACTCTTCCCGTTCAATAAAATAAAATCACGAAATAATTAAAATTCTATATTCATTTCATTTCAATTCCTTTAAATATTCCATTTCATACTTTATCATCTCTTGGTCGAGAAATCTTTGAATTTGGTTAATAAAAGGTTGATTTGAAAAATGAAATGTTGAAAGGGAGATGAAGGGTGCCTAACATCTTCCCTATTCGTAACAGTAAGTCCCTAAATCCAACTCTGGTATACCCAGACCAAATCTATTTTAAAAACTAGTGACTTGACACACCATAATTCTATGCTGAGTGGCGACTCCAAAAAAATAGATTAACAATAAAATACATTTTATTTCGGCAATTACAAACCATTATTAGTCTGACATTTTTATTTCAAAAACAAATTCCAACTGTTTTTATTTTAACCCGTCGCATTTAAGTCAAGAGAAAAAGAAAATTCCTTCACGTGCGAGCGAGGGAAGATTGGAAATTTTTTGGGGTGCGGCAGATTCCCATTGAGTTTTTTCATTTCAATTGTTTTTTAACCTTATAGAGCTTTCGATATCTCCATAAAATACATAGAGGTTTTATTACATTCTATTAAGTTTTTTGGACAAAACTAGTGGTCAAACAATTATATTTTAGGGGGATAATCTAAACACAATGTTTAAAGCTGCATTGGCTCAACGTGCACGATGAGAGCGAGAAAGAAAAGAAAACATCGCCTTGCATGCAAATCGGGCCAATGCTTAAGACGGGAATGAGAGAGAGCATTGTCATGTATTCAACTAAGACAACTTATCAACTTTATGCCTTTGACTTTTTGATGTCGTGATAGCACGGAGCAAAGAGCATATACAACTAATATTCCTGAAAAGTGATGTATGGTTATTCATCCTTCTACATGTTCTTCCCCATGATGGTTCCATATTTACCTCCACTAAATGATAGGTACAAAATATATTTTGAACTTCTTCAAAAATATAATATTAACTTCTTTGAAATGAATTTTTAAATTCTTAAAATATGGTAAATATATTTGTAGGTCTAATCCTCCGATTGAACTCCATGGAGAGAGTTAACATAGTGATGACGAGGTAGAAGATATGTCTATGAATTTAGAGGTAGTTGGTATAGTAAATTTAAATTTTTGTTGCCATTTTCTTGGCAATATAGATACATTATGTCCTTATTGCTCAGCTTTATATTATATGGATGAAAATGTCATGACTTGTATTTTCATAAATATTTTTCGGAAAGGAATTCATTCTTTAAATCAAATCTATTGATCCTCAGTTGAAGTTCATAGGGCCATTTGCGTCTAATTAACATTTGAAATTCCTTCTGGTTGTCGTTCTAAGGTTTGGAACTGATGACATGCCTCTATATCTCAAATTCCCATCTCCAATTGAGTCCAATCATGTTGCATGTTGAGTTCAATTGGTTCCCGATGGTCTTGGATTGGTTCGGGGTGTCTCGGGATGGCCCGGGATGGATTTGGGCTTCAAAGCCAAATCTGGTGCCTGTGCACCGGTTGCTGCAGCCTGCACCGATGCAAAGTGGCTCTGTTGGAAAATTGTTTCAGCTGTACTAGTTGGTACACCGGTGCAAAGATGTTCGGATGGACATTTGGCCCAGCTGCACCGGTTGGTGCACCGGTGCACAAGGTCTTCTGGAAGAACTTTTTGCTCATTAAGGGAATTTTGGTCTTTTCACTCAGGGTCCATTTATATACCCAAAGCTAGGGCAAAAGCCCTCATTTCCTACAGAATGGCTCTCTACCTCCCATGTAAGTCTCTTTCTCTCCCTCTCTATATTCCTCTCCCTTCTCTCTAATTTTGGGAGTCTTCCCCTAGGATTTGGAAGAAATCCTCCTCATTAACGTCGACGACCACGGCGAGGGCTACACATCCATGGTCTCGGTTTATGGCGGTGTGAAGAATTCCTCATCTAGGGATTTAGAGACTCAATGGTTCTGGTGGCCAAAAATCTCTCCTACTCCCTTGTGTGTGTATGTGATTGCTTTTATTTCATTCATTTGGGTAGTTCATGTGTTTAGATCCCTTGGGTGGTCTATGGGATGTCTAGGGTTGTATTGTGGTGAAATATTGGTGGGTATGTGGCATAGGGAAAGCCTAGGGGGTTCAAATATGTGATTGTTGAATTTATGCCCATTAGGTGTTTGATGAAATGCCCAAGTAAGTTATGAGCCAAATTGATGGAGTCATTGAATTGTATTGAGGCCAATTGGGTTGGTGCACTATCCTAGGATTATGTGAGCATTAAGTGTTTGATGAAATGCTTGAATGAGCCTTGATGTTGAATTGTGGTTGTAGGAAGTCTAGGGAAGTCCATAGTATCATGGAATGGCCTTGGAATCTTTGAGTTGTAATTGAGTCGAACTTTGGGGCAATATGACGATAGGTCACCGTAGAAACCATGAATGGATAAAATTATGTGATAGAAGACTTAGAGGATGTCGGTACACCTTTGGAACTCATTGGACACCAAGTGTTCGATGAAATCCCAATATTGGGCATTAAATCGAATTGAGGGCTTGTGTGACTTGCCTAGATGCCTTGAGTAAAAACCGTAATGTTGGGATGGTTATGGGATCCTTCTCGTATTCTTGGTGTATTAACTTAATTGAGAATTCGACTGATAAAGAATTGAAGTAAGGTAGCCCTTTTCATTGTTGAGATCAATTTGGGATCTCCCTTGACACTGTCAAGATTGAGGATGTTAGAATGGTTGGTTCACTCCCTTGGTGTAGTCAAAGTTGAGTGTTGGTCTTGAAACTTAGTCAAATCTGAATGGTGGTGTTTGATTGTCTCTCTTGGTCCGACCAAGGCTGAGTATTGTTTGAAGAAATTTAAAAATTGGCTCAACATACCTAATGAATGTCGAATATGGAGGATGTGCCCTATGAGGGCTAATCGCACTAAATATTGAATCCTTTACTCATAACTCACAAACGTAATAGAATCAATTAATGACTTGGAATCAAAGGGTAGCGGGGGCCCTCCCAACGAATTAGGGAACACCGGAATATTTATACGGGAATGGACTTATGATGGGATTCCCTAGATGGTTGCTCCATCCATGACATTGTGCACAATGGGGGTAGCGTAGCCCTCCCAACGAGTTGGGGAATGATGGAAGGAAAGGATAGTGTGTTGACGAGCCACTATACCGGACCCAATCGAATATGAAAATGATTCTCGAATATGATAAAAGAACATGAAAGGATAAATCAAGAATAGACTTATGATGAGATTCTTGGATTTATCCATGTTACAACATTATGGAATGATTTTCAAATATGAAGAAAGAAAATGGAAGGATGAATCAAGAATGGACTTATGATGGGATTATTGGATTTACCCATATTGCAATGTTTTGGAAACAATTCTCTAATATGGTAAAAGAAGATGGTAGGATAAATCTAGAATGGACTTATGATAGGATTTCGAGATTTATCCATGTTATGTCATTATGGAAGCAATTCGGAAATATGAATAAAGTGTATAACAGGAACATGATAACTTCACTTGTATTCATACCTAGAAGGAAAGAAATGAATATCGGTTAACCCTCATTTCATTAACGTTGAGGGAATTCGAAATATACACGAATCACACAAATATCTCAAAGTGGAATTTGAACCTAATCTATAAAAATGTTTAAAGTCGAAGAATGATTCGGATTATGCGAGTTAGTGGTGTTCTACTGAGATTGTTCTTGATTCCTTCTAATAGAAGTTTAAGGTGGTCTTACCCTAGTAGTGAAGGTAAGTGTTATGCTTCGGTTGTGGTCTATTTTAGTTGAGTCTTGGAGACTTTAGTACTGTGTTCATTAATATTGAGGACTTGAGTCATTACTCATTGTCGGTTGCACGTTTGAGTCTAGTGTATCTTGAGGAGTTTCGGTCACTTTATGTACTTGGGTTCTTTCCTATCTTTGCACGTTTTGCATGTGGACACTTGTGCACACACTATCTATATGCATACAGGGTAGTAGTAGTGGTTTTTATCACTGAGCACGTGGAACGCTCAGATCCTCTTCCCTTTCCCCTCCCAGTTTTTTTTGCAGGGATAGGAGGACTTGTTGATTGGAGTTTGAGTCAAAAGCTGGATTTTCTTGGGAGCTTTGTCACTCCTGCTTCATTTAAATTTCTTGTATTGTTGTATTTTATTTCAGTTGTATCAGTTGTACATAGACAGGGTACTTAGTTACTTCTGCACTTGTACTTCTTTGCATCTCTCTTTTGTATCATATTGTATCCTGTCTGGTTATCTTTACTATTAAGCTTATGTATGGCAAGTGGTTCTCCCCTATCTATTTATTTTCCATTTTACTGACTTTATAAAAATGGTTTGAAAATCCGGGGCATGACAGAAAATTTGACAAAATCATCGAAGAAACATATGTTGGTCCAAGAGCAATGAAGGGGGGGGGTGAATTGGTATAAATACAATAATAAGCAAATAAAAATTTACTTGGAATAAAGCAAGTCTAATTATAAATTTGAACTAGATAAGATTTAAAGCAAGATATTAAGAGATCAATTAGTTCAATAACCAATCTATTCAAAGCACCAACGCAACTCCTTATGTTACACCTCAGTT
>NMUG010001134.1:0-18858 GCA_002855965.1 Monotropa hypopitys
TTTTATTCCACATAATATTGGGTGTTTTTGGTAAGGGATGTTACAATAACGGCAAAGCTTCGAACATCGTGTGTATGCCAAGAACAAGATCTAGAAATGTGTTTACTATGCTAACTGTTACTTGCGCAAGATTATGAACTAACAGAATGCAGGAAGAAAAGAATGATGGACTTACTTGGAATCGTCGATGAATAGACTGGCACAGCAAGATCAATCGACCAACAGAGCTTCACCAAGGATTTCCGAAGTCGAGCAGTAAAGTAACAGAGCTCCAAGAAAGGTTTCAGAGTTTGGAAATCAAGTGAGGAGGCCAGTCGCGGCCTCCCCTTAAATCCCCACAATGTCGCATCTATAGATGCGACATTTAGAAAAAAACAAAAAAGGTAGTCAATGTTGAGCAGTGTGCCGCACACGGTTCGAGGCGGCGCCGTTTGGCGCTTTCTGGAGAGTTTCCTGATCTTTTGTACGCGTTATCTCAGTCCGAAAAAGAACTCCGCAGTGTCCGAACAGCACCTTCTGCGTCTCAGAAATTTTTTCGATCCAGCCAATAAATGCGAAATCATCTGAAGGAGCATGGAAAAATAAAAAAGGATAGGAACATGTGGATCAAAATTTGTGCATCATTTTCTTTGCCTGTATTTGCTGCGCAAAGACACCCAAAGAGGGGCAGCTGTTGATACCCAATTTTGACCCAATCCCGAAAGTCAACAGAATAGTCAAATCATCCTCCGAACAAAACCAGACGCAATTCCGGGATGTCAGGACTTCCCGCAAACTGTGCCGATAGTAATCAACGACAATGCAGCAACGAGCCAAAGACGATAAAATGTTGAGGAATATTTATCCGAAGTCAGAATTTTAATCCGACCAAAGGAGCAAGACGAGCAGTAACCGAACGGCCGACATAAATCCTCTTTGCATGCTTCTTGCTCCGGAATCAGCAGAATTTTGCGTGAGCATCCGAAATCATGTTTAGGAATGGAAAGTCGACGGCAATTTCATTACCAAGAAGTCTGCATAAAAATTGAATCCATCCGAGCAAAATTCAGAATTCAGTCAAAATGTTGTTCCGTTCATTTTTACCGCGACGACAAGCCGACGTCAGAATTGAGCAAACATAATTTTCATGAGCAGCATTTGAAGAGGCGAATATTTACTGATAATTGTAATCGACGGATAAAAAGCAGTTCGAGGCGTAGACCCGCAGCATCTTCTCCCGGTCAGAGTAGAAAGGCCGGTTTCAAACGAATTTCAGAAAAGTGGTCGGAATAATCCCGTGATAATTTCTAAATTCATGATTTAATTCAAGCATCGCAAATATCTACTTCACATTTTCAGAGACGGAGCCGAGCATAGGGCCGAGCAAGAGCATATCAAATGTCCGGATCAATTTCTGGACCCGAGAAGAATTTGGAATTTCTTTTTCATTTTAATTTTATTCCATTTTTGATTTTCGGCGGATGATTTGACATCAAATCCATCTCTACACTCAAGCCAAGACATCAAATCTCCTTTGCTGCGCACTTCCCAATAAAAAATCAAAATTTTCAACATGTCGCATCTATAGATATGACATGCTCAATTCTATAAAAAAAACCTCTCCCCTCTTGGGAGAGGACCCTGGGCCATTCCTTTGCAAACATTCTCTCTCAAACCCAAATACATTCCGGGCAGAAGCTCCCCAAAATCAAAAGTCCTTACCAAAACCATTCCAAAAATCCCTAACCCAATTTCCAAGTCCTACCACCTCCTTCCTTTCAAGAACAACACTTGTTCTTGAACAAAACTCCATCCCAAGCCAAATTCCAGCCACCTCAAAGTCCAATCACCAAAGCCAAACCTCCAAAATACTACCAAAACTCTACCCAAAAATCCCGAAACCAACCAAACGCAGCCGAACCTCTGTCGAAAATTCTACAAACATTTTTCATTTTCTCTTTTCTATTTGAGTCATTTTCTCGGTATAAACATTCCATCCTATAGTCTAGTATTAGTATCGACTTTGGTCTCGATACTATACTTTATTATAGTTTACGGAATTTACCGTTAGAAATTCGGACTCCCGAACTTGTAATTATAACAAGGTAAAGATATAAAGAAAGCAATTTTGTTGCTTTCTCTTCTTTTCATTTTCTCTTTTCTTCTTTTTCTTTTCACCGCTGCGATGTAAACGTCAAAGCGAAGAAGATTCGTTTTCATAGTATATCCCGACTATCGGCATTTGTACGGCCATGCCTACTCCGATACCGTCGGCGAGAAAACTATCGAATTTTTTTTTCATTTATATATATAAACACCTATAATAAAGAAGACGACCATTTGCGTCTTTCACCTCGTTAGAATTTGACGCATGGTAGGTTACGCCTGCTTCAACGTCACGTACGAGAAGAACGTAAATACGTTTTCGCCCTAAAAGTACAAAAACAATGTTGTTGGCTTCTTTTCCATTTTTCTTCTTTATTCAAAGAAATGATCTTCAAAGATCTTGGTTAAATGATATCTCGGTCTCGCGTATGGCTATACCTACCGGCTGTTCGGTCAAATAACTAGAGATCTTGGAACATTTATTTCCTTGAATGGATTAGAAATCGAACTTACAAAAATCGACTTATGAATTTTTGGCTTACAATCACGACACGTCGTTAAAAGCCAATCTTTCATTTCTTGAAATTTGTAAAGAAGGAAAACAAAAGCCGTCTCGTTCATTTCTATTTTTCATTTCTAAATCCGACCTTGTCGGTATATTGCATATAAGTCGTCCGTCTTGGAAACTTTCGACACGACTTATATGTAATATTCTATCCCGTCGTACATGTTCATAAATATGTATACGTATATATATAGATCCGTTTTCTCCTTCTCCTTCTTAAACACTTCACTTTTTTAATTTATAAAAGAAAAGGAAAAATATTTATAAAAAGCACAAAAACAAAATAAGTCTCTCGATTCGTATCGTTCAGCGAAAACTTGTAGTAGCTGACCGATTTGGATAAAAAAGAGTGTCTTATGAATCGGTACACATCGGGCCATTCGACCTCTTTTGAGATTCCCAAAATCTAAGAAAATCAATTCTCTCGTTGTAATACAAAGAAAACATCTTTCCAAAATTAAATTCCTTGATTCGTATCGTTCAGTGAAATCTTGCAGTAGCTGGCCGATTTGGATCGAAAGAATACCTTATGAATTGCGTCATACCGGGTCATTTGATATTCCTTTGGAATTTTTAAAAATAAGAACAATCTCTTTTCTCAAATAAAATAAGATGCTTTAAATTAAAAATTCAATTCCTTGATTCACATTGTTCAGTGAAAACTTGCAGTAGCTGACCAATTTGGATCGGAAGAATATCTCGAGAATCGGTTCATACCGGGTCGCTCGATATTCTTCTGGAATTCCCAAAATCAATAACAGAATCATTATTTTAATAAAACCCTGTCGAACCTCTGTCCGACTCAAAAATGCAAAAACCATCAAAAAGATCAAAGTTCATTTCATTCTTTAAATTCTTTTCACAAAATCTCAAAAACAAAATCAAGGCGTTGCCCATCTGTAAATCCCTTTTTAATTCAAACATCAGTTTATGTTTATTTCTCTTGGCCGAGAAATCATTGATTTTAAATTGGAAGAAAGTTTATTTTTGGAAAGAAAGTACCGAAAGGGCAATTGGGGTGCCTAACACCTTCCTCATTCGTAACCAAATCTCCGAACCTGATTTTCTAATTTCACAGACCACCTTTTCTTAATAAAACTGGTGACTTGGCACACCATAACTCTATGCCGAGTGGTGATTCTGAAAAACAGATTAATAATAGGATATATATTACTTGGCAATTATAAAACCGTTAGTAAGTCTGAACATTTTAAAATCAAGTAAGTCCAACCATCATCAATTTTTATTTATCAAACGTCGCATTAAACCCCGAAAATTCAAAGTACGCCATCCAGAAACGCGACCCCCGAAAACATCGGGCAGAAGCGAAGAAGGGAGGCAGAAGAATTTTCACGGCGCGACAGCTAAAAAGAGTAAGCAGCGTAAAGTGGAATATGTTACACCCCGACATGCCTTTAATAAGCAGTGAGGCCAAGTGTGGGGTAGTGGGCTTGATTAGTTCACCTAAATTGCAATGCATTGATAGATGTGGATAAGGCCGGGGACCCAACGGGCAGAGGCTGGATTACGTTGATTGGTCTAACCATCGAATTAATGAAATGAAAATAGATGAGAATCAAAAGTGAACAACATGATATGATGTGATGAGAATTATGAAATGAATACGGATTCTATGTCACTGTAGTACTCCTCCCCCTATGTGCTTCGTTATTAGTCTTTGTACTTGAGTTCAGGGAGAGACACAACCCCTTTTAGTTCATATTATTGCATGCTAGTTTCATATGTTGATTTACATATATTGACTATTGTATCTGACACTCTTGGATATCTTTTACTGTTTTCTATTGCAATCTATATCCAGGTTGGATGCTTAGCTGATTTACTCCAATGCCAGGTTGCCATGCCATGTTGAGTAGAGAGATGGTTGGTGTCACTCCTATGGGATTCTTTCTACTTCTTTATGTATAGTTGTTGGTAGTTGGTTGAGGACTTTTACCTTATAGTTGTGAGATTGTGGTAGCACTTGTAGGTCTTCTTAGACCTAGGTTATTAGTTGTGTTAGTTCTTTTAACTTAATTGGTTGGGGACTCTTTGGAAGAATTTATTTAGTATATTCTGCTGCTTTATTGGGTTGTGATTTTGAGTTATACATTGAGATTTGGGATTTTTGATTTGGAAGTGTTCTTTGTAACGTTTCCCCTTTCAATAATTGTTTTAATTTAAATGATTATTGGGGCGGGGCGTTACAAATCGTAAGAACCATTACGCACCTGTCTTTCAACAATATACATTGCTATAACTTCTATATGAACCGAGTTAGTATGCTATAGTATAATGTAAGGTAGCCATGCCATGACAACTCAAGGACGACGATCACACTGTTAGATGTGTTTAGAACATGTTTCTAAGGTATTGTGAGAAATTTTATGGAACAAAAATTCACAGAGGGGCTTCATCCGATTAGGTTTTGCTTTATTTCATAGAATTTCATGGGTATACTGAACCATTCAAGTGTCAAACAATCATTTCTTTAAAAATCAAAACTGACAGATGTGTTCAGAATGTGTTTTTAAGGTACTACGCGGAGATTCGCAAGAAAATAGTTCACCGAGGTGCTTGATCGGAAGAGTTTTTTAATAATTATTTTGCAAAAACCTCATCCGATCAAGCACCATGGTGAACTGTTTTCTCGCAATTCTCCACGTAGTACCTTAAAAACACATTGTAAATGCATCTACCAGTTATGATTTTTAAAAAATTATTGGATGACACTTGAGTGGTTCACTATACCATCGAAATTTCATAAAATAAGGCGATTGTGATCTGATTGTGTGATTGCCGATATAGAAATAATATCAATTTTGGAGAGAATAATTTAATCGATAAGATGTTAAATTCTAACGGCTTAGATCTAACAATTGTAAGAACCATTACACACCTATCTTTCAACTATATACATCGATATAACTTCTATATGAACCGAGTTATTATGTTATAGTATAATGTAAAGTAGCCAGATCATGACAAACTTAAGGACGATGATCCACACCATTAGATGTGTTTAGAATATATTTCTAAGGTATTATGAGAAATTTTATGGAACAAAAGTTCACTGAGGGGCTTCATCCGATTAGATTTGACTTTATTTCATCGAATATCAGTTATATAGTGAACCACTAAAGTCTCACACAATCATTTCTTTAAAAATCAGAACCGACAGATGCATTCAGAATGTGTTTTTAAGGTACGACGTAGAGATTCATAAAAAATAGTTCACCGAGGTGCTTGATCGGAAGAGTTTTTTTAAGAATTATTTTGTGAAAACCCCATCCGATCAAGCACATTGGTAAACTATTTTCTTGCGAATCTTCGCATAGTACCTTAAAACACATTGTAAATGCATCTACCAGTTCCAATTTTCAAATAAATGATTGGGTGACACTTGAGTGGTTCACTATACCATCGAAATTCTATGAAATAAAGTGAATGTGATCTGATTGTATGATTTCCGATATAGAAATAACACCAAATTTGGAGAGAGAAAATATAATTGATAAGATGTTAAATTCTAATGGCTTAGATTGAACAATCATAAAAACTATTACGCACCTATCTTTCAACTATATACATCGCTATAACTTCTACATGAACCGAGTTAGTATTCTATAGTATACTGTACGATAACCATGCCATGACAACTCAAGGACGATGATTCACATCTTTAGATGTGTTTAGAACATGTTTCTAAGGTATTGTAAAAAAATTTATGGAACAAAAGTTCATGGAGGGGCTTCATCCGATTAAATTTTGCTTTATTTCATGAAATTTTAGTGGTATAGTGAATCACTCAAATGTCACACAATCATTTATTTAAAAATCAGAACTGACAGATACGTTCAGAATGTGTTTTTAAGGTAATGCACGGAGATTTGCAAGAAAATAGTTCATCGAGGTGCTTGATTGGAGAGAGTTTTTTAGTAATTATATTGCAAAAAACTCGTTCGATCAAGCACCTTGGTGAACTGTTTTCTTACGAATCTTCGCGTAGTATTTTAAAAACATGTTTTGAACGCATCTACTGGTTCTGATTTTTAAAGAAATGATTGGGTAATAGTTGAGTGGTTTACTATACCATCAAAATTCCATGAAATAAAGCGAATGTAATCTGATTGTGTGGTTGCCGATATAGAAATAACACCGAATTTGGAGAGAATGATATCATCAATAAGATGTTAAATTCTAACGACTTAGATCGAACAATCATAAAACTATTATGCACCTATCTTTCAACTGTATACATCGATATAACTTCTATATGAACCAAATTAGTATTCTATAGTATAATGTAAGATAGCCACGCCATGATAACTCAAGGACGACGATCCACACCGTTAAATATGTTTAAAACATGTTTCTAAGGTATTTTGAGAAATTTTATGAAACAAAATTTCACAGAGGGACTTTATCCGATTAGATTTTGCTTTATTTCATGAAATTTCAGTGGTATAGTAAATCACTCAAGTGTCTCACAATTATTTCTTTAAAAATCAGAACCTATAGATGTGTTCAGAACGTATTTTTATGAAAAGTGTGATAGTTTCCCTCCCGCACACTTTCATTTTCCTCCCACTTTCGTTTCTCTATCGTATCAAATTATTAAAAAATGCACTCAAATTATTTCATAAATTATGCTATAATATTATCCTATTAAAATATGAAGTGAGTCTTAATAAAATAATATATAATTTTTAAACTCTTCGAATATGTTTTATTCGATCCTACAAATCCGTAATATATTTTTAATGTTTTGTTTCATCCTATTAATTTCATAATTTAATTGTTAACTATTAGAACATAATTATGGAAAAATTAAAAATACATGGCATTGTAGTTAATTTTTTATTGCTTAGCGATTAATTAAATTTTTTTGTAAAAAATGTGACTTTATCAAATTTAGAAAAATTAATTGATAATAGTAAAAAATGATTATATGAGAAACTAAACCAACATACAAGATAATTTGAGAATTAAACTTCATTCCATCGATATCACTACTTTAATTTAATCATTGAAATTATTCAATTTATTAACACATATATTTAAGGGTTGACCTTAATTTTATAGACTATAGATCAATTTGAAAGTATTGAAAATATTGAATACTATTATGGTAATATAATGAAAGTTCAATCCTATACTGTAATTAGTTATCATATGTTCATGACAGACGAAGCTTCCGCATTTTTGCCCAAATCACTTCGCGCGAAATCACTTCCGCCCGATCGTCAAATCCTTAAACTCAAAATCATCTGCCAAACCCATTTCGTGGAAACCTTAAATCGACAGCCTCCGTCAATTCTGAAACCGATTCCACCAAATCTCAATTCTACTTTTGCCAAATCCATTTTTGCGCACAACCATTTTTATCGAAATCGATTCCGCCAAAACCCGAAAAGTTAAAATCATTCGCCAAGAGAAATCTGTATAACCATTAAATTGCTCACGAAGGAGGTCTGTTAGTGTCATAAAGTGAGCTGGACTTGTGGAGTAGAGACTACAAGCTGGGAATCTCAAAGGAGGTCATGCGTGAGCTGACAGTTATGGTTCAGCTAAAGTTAGTTGTGCTTTCTATTAAGTTGTTGTAATTCTTGAATTTTATTCCAGATCTGTTACAATCTGTTACCACTGGAAGGGATTTGTATATAAACTGGAGTGGGATATGAAAGAAGGATGGAATCATTTACCTCAAGCTTATTCTGATTTCCTATCTCTCTCGATCTCTCTCTCTCTTCCAATCTACTCTTCTTTTCCATTTTCTTTCGTTCTATCTTACCAAAATTCCTTTAAATCAAGATAGAAAACGTAGTAAGCATTAGGGTTTTGTGATCTAAACGAAGTATAATCACTCTATTAAAGTTAGGGATTCACCTGATTTAATCGTTGACACCGTAGAAGTTCACATCAAGAGCTCATCTCTTGACAATTGGTATCAGAGCAACCACAAAAGATCCCCAAAAAAAAATTCTCACTATGCCAGAGATTTGATCATGGAAATAACACCACAAGAAGTTAAACAGTATCAAGAATTTCAACAACAACAAATTGATTCAATGTAGAATCAAATGGGGGAAGTCACGGGGCAAATTGAAGGGTTGAGGTGTCAGATGGAAGCTATCCTGAACCTACTAACTACAGCAACAAAGGATAAAGGAAAAGAACAGGAGGGTTTATTACCCACCTCATTATCAAGAAATGTGTCTATTGCTGATTCCAAATTCAATCAACATAAATCCGGAAATAAAAGAGAAGGGCAGAACTAGTATGGAACAGAGATGGATGACAATCATAAAAAACAGGACAATGTTTAGGGGAGTTCAGGTATGAAAGACAGTTTAATCCTAATAATAATAATCAGTTTAGTAGTCCTAGAATTGAATTTCCTAGATTTAATGGAGAAGATGCAAGGGGTTGACTTAAAAATGTAAAAGGGTTTTCCAACTCAATCCTATTTCTAATGAACATCAAGTATTGGTTTCTTCTACCCAATTGGAGGGCAAGACTGATCATTGGTTTCAAGCTCATTATGAGAGCTTGGATGGATTATATTGGGAGGAATTCTCCAAGGATATATTCGACCGATTTTCTGAAATGGGTTATGAAAATTTTGGTGGGACAGTTCAAGAAATTGGAACAGACTAACACGGTGGAAGAATATCAGACTAAATTTGAAGAATTGAAACCATTGATAAAATCCAAGAATCAATGATTAACCAAAGAATATTTCATTTCTTGCTTCATCAGTGGTCTAAGTGATCAAATTGGGCATTTGGTTCAGATGCTCTCCCTAAATCCTTGGCCCAAGCCATTACCCTGACAAGACTACAAGGGAATCATCTCCAAGCAGTTACTCAAGCAGGTCTGATCAAGAATGGACAACCCCAAATTTTTTTGAATATGTTGCCAACAAATTCATTTTCAGGAGTCAGGAGAATAACTTCAGAAGAAATGCAAGCTAGAAGGAAAAAGAATCTTTGTTATTATTGTGATGAAGTGTATTACAAATGGCATACTTGTAAGAAAAAACAACTTTTTATGATAATGGGGGAAGATGATCAGGACAGAGAAGAACCAGAATTGGTAGAAAAAGAGGGATGGGAGAATCAAGAAGAGAAGGATGCAATAGTAGAAGCTATTGTCTCCATACATGCGTTGACAGGCCAAAAAATCATGAAACACTTAAGCTCAATGGAAGGGTGAAGAGAAATTCTATACTCATTCTAATTGATTCAGGAAGTGCACATAATTTCTTAGATCCAACTACATCTAGGAAATTGGGGTGTTAGCTGCAGCCTACACAACCTATTATGGTGACCATAGCTAATGGAGAGAAGATGGAATGCAAAGAAAAATGTCCTGACTTTAAATGGGACATGCAAGGGCATTCATTTGAAACAGAAATGAGAATATTGCCCTTAAGAAGTTGTGATGTTGTACTGGACATTCAATGGTTAAAAAATTTAAGCCCTGTGGAGTTTGATTTCAAAACAATGAGCATAAAATTTGAGCACAAGGGAAAGATTGTTTTGTTACAGGGTAATCATAAAGAGGAAACAACACAACTTCAACTAATCAGTGGGAAGGATTTAAGAAAGTATGGTAACAATAATTGATTGGCGATCATGTATCAACTATACTCTATCAATATGGAAGAAGGGGAGACTGTAGTAAATCCTCAGGTAGATCGTCTGTTAACAAAATATGTTGGGTCTTTATGGAACCAAAAGGATTACCTCTTGTTAGAGTTTATGATAATCATATAAATCTTAAGGAGGGATACGGAACAATTAACATTAGACCTTATAGATTTACATATGTACAAAAAATAGAAATTGAAAGACAGGTGGATGAAATGTTGAAGAGTGAAATTATAAGGGAAAGTCACAGCCCTTTTGCATCACCTGTTTTACTAGTAAAAACGAAGATGGTACGTGGAGATTGTGCATTGATTATAGAAAACTAAATGAGAATACCATTAAAGACAAGTTCCCTATACCTGTTATTGAAGATCTACTGGATGAGTTGGGAGGGGCTAAGGTGTTCACTAAGATGGATTTAAGATCTGGGTACCATCAAGTCAGGGTAAAAGAAGCTGATGTACCAAAAATGGCATTTAGAAAGAACCAAGGACATTATAAGCTCAGGGTTATGCCCTTTGGACTCACTAACGCTCCAGCTACATTTCAAGCTTTAATGAATTCTATATTCAAGGCTTGTCTAAGGAAACTCGTATTGGTTTTCTTTGATGATATACTCATTTATAGTGTTGATATGGAGGAACACTTAAAACATCTGGAGTTGGCTCTCTCAGTGTTACAACAACACCAGTTGTTTGCCAAAAAATCCAAATGTGCATTTGGGTAGGCTAAACTAGAGTATTTAGGCCATATTATTTCAGACAGTGGAGTTTTGGTTGACCCTACAAAATTGAAGGGGTTCAAAACTGGCGTATTCCCAAGTCCCTAAAAATGTAAGGTTTTGTTTGGGATTAACGAGATATTACAGAAAATATGTAAGAAATTATGGGGTCATAGCCAAATCTCTTACGGAGTTATTGAAGAAAGGCCAATTCAGGTGGACTGATAAAACAGAAATTGCATTTCAGCAACTTAAGCCCGCTATGTGTCAAACTCCAGTGTTGGCATTACCTGATTTTTCTCTTCCATTTGTGGTGGGGCTGATGCTTCTAATTCTGGAATGGGAGTTGTGCTAATGCATCAAGGGAGACCATTGGCGTATTTTAGCAAGGGAATGGGAGGGAAGTATGTTGGCTTATCTACTTATGAATAAGAATTGATGGCCTTAGTTCAAGCGGTTCAAAAGTGGCGATCATATTTGGAGGGAATAAATTCACGGTGAGAACAGATCATCAAAGTATAAAGTTTTTGCTAGAACAAAGAATAACAATAGCCTTACAGCAAAAGTTGGTGGCAAAACGATTGGATTGGATTACGTAATTGAGTATAAAAAGGGCTTGGACAATAAAGCCACAGATTCCTTATCCAGAAAATATGTGGAAGAATGCCAGATTTTAGCTATTTGTACAGTTCAACCAAAATGGAATGAGGAGATTTTTGATAGCTACAAACAAGATGATAGAGTACAGGAGTTAATACTTTAGGCAACTATTGATCCTACAGGATGTTCATATTATTATATCACAAATGGATTACTGAGATATCAAATGAATATTTATGTGGAATCACATGGTAATCTAAGGAAAGATATTATTAGAGAGGTGCATAATACAGGTTGTGGGGGTCACGTAGGAATTCTGGGCACATTCAAAAGGATAAATCAATGTTTTTATTGGCCAACACTCAGATCTGAGGTTAAAGAATGAGTATCTTTTTGTGATATTTGTCAGCAAATAAAGTTAGAGAACGTTAAATACCCAGGGTTGTTACAACCCCTGCCTATTCCTAAACAGCCATGGAATGATATTACTATGGATTTCATTGAAGGGCTACCTAAGTCTAAAGGGATGGATTGCATTTTAGTGGTTATTGACAGGCTAACTAAATATGCACATTTTATGTCATTAGTTCACCCATTTTCAGCCACCAAAGTAGCTGAATTTTTTTGGCTCAGATTTATAGATTACATGGGTTACCTCAGTCCATATTAATAGATCGAGACATGGTTTTTATGAGTGGGTTTTGGCAGCAACGTTTTAAATTAGTTGGTACCAGATTGATTCAAACAACAACTTATCATCCACAATGTGATGGACAATCAGAAAGATTAAATCAATGTCTTGAAGGCTATCTACGCAGTATGACCAGTGATAGGCCATACTGTTGGGTTAAGTGGCTATCTATGGCGGAATGGTGGTACAACACTCATTTCCACTCTAGTCTACAACTCACTCCTTTCTAGGCCTTATATGGATATGCACTCCCACAGTTTGGGTTACAACATCCCATTAAATCTCTACTACCTGATGTGGATTCTTTCATAAGAGAGAGGAAGTTAATGACACAGCTGCTTAAAGACAATCTCACACAAGCTCAATCACGAATGAAGTTTTTTGCGGATCACAAGAGGTCAGAAAGGGAATTTCAGGTTGGGGATAGGGTTTACTTAAGACTACAACCCTATAGGAAAGCTACAGTGGCCCTATGACGGAATATGAAGTTGTCCCCTAAGTTTTATGGCCCTTTTACTGTTGTCTTTAAAATTGGGAAAGTTGCTTACAAGTTAGTGTGGTGGATGGTTCTTCGGGAGTTGCCTTCCTAACTACTGGATCTTCTTATATGGGCTGTTGGCAATGGTTCAGATCGGAACGATCATTGTTGAAGCCGATAATCTGTGCGGGTCCCTGCAAAGATCAAAGAGGGATCCACCTGTTGGACTCCTACAAAACAAGGGTTAGTACTCGCTGATTGGCTATGACCGATGGGGCCTCCGAAGCTTAAGTTAGTCTCTTTTTGAAGAAGAAGACAAAAAGTAAAGTGAGACCGAGCGTTTGGATGTCGGAGAGCAGATCCCCGTGAATAGTACCCTCAGGGGGTATCTATAGGGATTGGTGCTCTTGAGGGTTTAAACTAGTGCGTGGGGTGCACGTTATGGGCTCCCTCGTGCGGTATTAGGCCTGAGTGATGTACGTGACGGGCCAATGTGGGTCGGTGCAGTCGGTGGGCCGGGTTAACCATACGTATAGGGGATCCGAAAAGAAGGCGGACCTGGTGCTCAGTGCCGGAGGTTAGGCCTTAGGGATGCTCCATCCGCTATAAGTCGGCCGGCCGGGAGTGATGTTTCGTCACAAGACGGGTGAATGCTTACGCCCTCAATGTGTATTATGATAAAGAGGAAACCCGAAGCGTAGGGCTAGATTGTGCGTAGCATAATTCTCGGGAAGTCCGAGGTCGATTCCACAGGGAGGTTATGTTTAATGCTTGAAACTACTTCTTTTTGAGGTTTTAATGGTTTTGAGGCTATAAGTAGCCAACTGAAATTTGATGAGAATGTATTGTGGAATGGACGTATAGTAATAAATGGTGAATTTCTAAATAACGAGAGGAATGGTCTTGGGTTTGGGTATCTATGGTCATAGGCAACAAAAATCTCACATATACAAAAGATACTCAATGGAAGAAGGGAGGGTGAAGATAGTCATACTTGTATAATTCTCAATTGATTCATTTTATCAAACCCAAAGAAGGACATCGCTTCAAACATGACTTGTGACAAGTTATTGTCTACAATCCATAAAGAAGATAACACTTCTTTGTTTTGACCAAGATTAAGAGAATTCATACAACTATGACTAAACTCCATCTACCACATATAGGGGAAATGTAACCCAAAAACCATAGAACCCTAACCTAGACTATTCCTATGAGACTACTCACTATTTGCCATAATAGAAAAGAAAGAAACTCTAGGAAATAAGTACTTCATTCAAAAGCAAAAGAGCAAAATACAAAGTTTAGGTCTAAGAGTACACTTACTTGTAGCACTTACAACAATACCAAAATAGTAGCAAGTAAGGTAGAAGAAGAGAAAATCTGCCCAGAAAAATATGTCTTCAACTTGAGAGCACTTCTAACTAGAACATGAACTAGAGAGAGAGAGATAATGTGTGTAATGTCTAGGATATTCCCCCTTGGTTCCCTAAGTCTTTCCCATGTTTTACAATACAAAATAGATAGTCCAAAACATGCTTCCACGAAAATCTAAGAGGGACATTCCCCCAAGTGTTGGGTTCCAAGATTGTCCCCTCCACTCACAAGAAAAACCATTAATTTAATGTCAGGATTCCCAGGTGGCGACCGGTCGACGTGATGTCGTGTACCGGTCGACGCCCATTTTGCCCCAACTCTGAACCTACTGCATTCTGGCGACCGGTCGACGTGATGGCGTGTACCGGTCGTGGGTGCTTGGAGATCCCTCTGAATTGTGGCGACCGGTCGTCGTGATGTCGTGTACCGGTCGTGGAGAAGAAACTCGTGAATTCCTTGTAAATTCATACTTCATGGCACAATGGGGAGCTTTCTATTTTTCCGCAACCGGTCGACGTGATGTCGTGTACCGGTCGTGGCCCTGTAAATTCTGGCATCAACTTTTTGAACTTTCGCAACCTCGTATGGAGCTTTCCAACACAAATCAGGTTCCACTAAATCATCTATCAATCAACACATACCCTGAAAATCTCTAAAACACATGGAAAACTACCAAGCATCATATCAAGTGGAATACGTAAAGAATAACGGCTAAACCACTTTCAAATTAAGGGAGAATTGGCCTAGAATATACAATATTCTAGGCTAATCACAACCCCCAACTTGAACGTTGTTCGTCCCGAACAATAGAGCCTAGTCATTCCAATGATCAAAAGTCCACGAGCTCAGAGATAAAGAAAGTTGTTCAAAGCAATATCGTACAAGGTGATTCGCTACGTAATTCATGATAGTTGCATAGGGTATCCAAATGTCACAAGTTCAAAACATGCCTTGATTTCAATTCTCACGGAGATAGCTCATTTCTCTCAATTAGGTTCGCACAAAAATAGTTGGACATGCCACATTTAAACAATGAGATGGTATCATAAGTAGAACATAAGATTGATCATCAACATGGAAGAGTCAAGAAAGCACACATGCAACATTCCAACAACAATTAAACATCCAAAAACATAAACATAAAACATGGTTCAACGAGGACTTAGAGGTTCATGACGACCATGGGTTCAAATAAATTGGGTAGACACCAAACAATTGGTACCTGAGCATCAAGGCTTGGTTGGCCCAAACAAGGTTTTTAGAAAAATTTAAGGGTTTTGTGATTTAACCAAGGGATCTTGAAATTAACATGATGGGGAGTCTATTGAGACTCTTAGGAGCCTAAACCCTCAATCAATTTCAACATTTGACCAAGACCCAAAATTAGGGTTTTACATAATTTAGGGGTTTTCAAAAATTATTAGGGGATCTTGAAATTGATGTCATAGGGAGTCAATTGAGACCCATAACAACTCGTACACTCAACCAATTTGGGAGTAATTTGACCCACAATATTGTACATGAAATTTTCTCATCCTAATTAGTACATAGAGGGGGAAGGAAGCAAACCACCAAGAAACATAGATGGGATAGACAACTCTACCTTGAATGAAGAACAAAACACAAACTTACGAAAACCCTAGGTGAGGGGTTCTTCACAAGTGCCCGAACAAGACCCACCACGACGTAGCCTTTGTCTTCCTCACCAAGGTTGATGAAGACCAAATTCTCCAAAAGTGGCTCAATCTCTCTCAAACTTAGAGAGAAGTGAGAGAGAAATGAGATATATATAGAGGGAGGGATACGGCTGGGAGAGAATGAGAGATAGGGTTTGTGAGTGATGAATAAGGGTTCTCACAATTATATGTGTGCTCAAAACACATGCCAAAAGACTAAAATGCCCTTAATGATGTTTCACCAAAGCTGCCAGCTGACATGTATTTCAATATGTAGCAAAGCTACATATCGATATGTAGAGTGATCTAGGCAATCCTATTGAAGGATGCATTTCGATATGTACAGAGGTACATATTGAAATACAATGCTCACTTATGGAATTTATTGAAGCATTATGTCGATATGTACGCAGGGCTACATATCGATATGTAGAGTCTCATCATTTCCATATAATGCCAGGTCATATCGAAATAGAAATCTTACTGATCAAACTCAACAAAGAGTCATTTCGATATGCATGGGATGCATATCGAAATGAAAAGTGCACTGACCAATTTTATTAAAGAGACATTTCAATATGTGTATGGGATGCATATCGAAATGATGAATAATGCCACTGTATATCGAAATAAAGCTCAAATCGAAATCGAAGGAAAGAACATAGCGAAATGATGAGGAAGAGGAAGGGAGCAGAGGGTTGATCATATTGAAATGCAATAGGGGCATATCGAAATGAATATCATTTCGATATACACCTGAGGCATATATCGAAATGAAGAGCATAAATGGGGAACTCAGCCGGTGCAAACCGATAAGGAGGAACAAAAATGGGGTATATCCCTAGCACAAGATCAATGGAAAATTGCACATCCCTCTCGGGAGGCAATCCAGGCTGTTGATACCCAATTTTGACCCAATCCCGGAAGTCAACAAAATGGTCAAATCAGCCTCCGAACAAATCCAGACGCAATTCCGGGATGTCAGGACTTCCCGCAAATAGTGCCGATAGCAGCCAACGACAATACAATAGTGAGCAAACACCGATAAAATGTTGAGAAATATTTATCCGAAGTCAGAATTTCAATCCGACCAGAGGAGCAAGACGAACAGTAATCGAGTGGCCGACAAAAATCCTCTTTACATGCTTTATGCTCCAGAATCAGCAGAATTTCGCACGAGCATCCGAAATCATTTTTAAGAATGGAAAGTCGACGACAATTTTGTTACCGAGAAGTCTGCATAAAAATTGAATCCATCCGAGCAAAATTCAGAATTCAGTCAAGCATAAACGTCGTCCCGTTTATTTTTCACTGCGACGATGAGCCGACGTCAGAATTGAGCAAACATAATTTTCATAAGCAACATTTGAAAAGGCAGACATTTATTGATAATTGTAATCGACGGATAAAAAGTAGTTCAAGGCATGGGCCCGCAGCATCCTCTTTCGGTCAGAGCAGAAAGGCCGGTTTCCAAAGAATTTCAGAAAAGTATCCAGAATAATCCCGTGATAATTTCTAAATTCATGATTCAACTCAAGCATCGCAAATATCTACTTCAAAATTTCAGAGACGGAGCCAAGCATAGGGCCGAGTAGGTGCATATCAAATGTCCAGATCAATTTCTGGACCCGAGAAGACTTTAGAAATTCTATTTCATTTTAATTTTATTACATTTTAGATTTTCGGCAGATTATTGGATATTATTACCACTCCAACACTCAAGCCAAGGACATCAAATCACCTTTCCTATGCACTTCCCAATAAAAAATAAAAATCTCAATATGTCGCATCTATAGATGCGACATGGAGATTTCTATAAATAGTTCTCTCCCTCTCTTGGGAGAGGACCCTTGGCCATTCAAGTGGAAAACTCTCTCTCAAACATAAATAGATCCCGGGCAGAAGCTCTCCAAAAACCAAAATCCATACCAAAAATCCTTACCCTAGCTTTTAAGTCCTACCACTTCACTTCCCTCAAGAACAACTCTTGTTCTTGAGAACAAAACTCCATCCTAAACCAAATTCCAGCCACCTCAAAGTCCAATTACCAAAGCCAAACCTCCAAAGTACTACCAAACCTCAACCCAAAAATCCCGAAACCAACCAAACGGAGCCGAAACTCTGCCGAAACTCTGCCGAAAATTCTATAAACGTCTTATCTTTTCTCTTTTTCATTTGAGTCATTTCTCGGTATAGATGTTCCATCCTATAGTCTAGTATTAGTATCGACTTCGGTCCCGATACTATACTTTATTATAGATTACGGAATTTGCCGTTAGAAATTCAGACTCCCAGAAATTGTAATTATATAAGATAATGATATAAATAAAGCATTTTTGTTATTTTCTTTTCTTTCATTTTCTTTTCTTCTTCTTTTGACCACTGCGATGTAAGCATCAAAGCGAAGAAGATTCGATTTCATAGTATATTCCGACTATCGGTATTAGTACGGCTATGCCTACTCCGATATCTCTGGCGAGAAAACTATCGAAAATGTTTCTTTTACCTATATACTATATAAACATCTATAATAAAGAAGATGACCATTTGCGTCATTCTCCTCGTTAGAATTTAATGCATGCTAGGCTACGCCTGCTTCGACGTTGTTGATACCCAAATTTTGACTCACCCCTACAAATTCAGAAATCAGCAAAACCATCTTTTTCAGTATCCGAATGCATCTCCGAAATGTTCAGACTCGCCGCGAACAGCACCGACGGTATCCAAGAAATACAGTAACAGTGAACGAGCAGCGATGAAGTGTTAAGGAACAATTACCTGTCTCAGAATTTAAAATCGATCCACCAATCCACAAATGTTTTGACAGACGGCACTGAAACCGCATCCGAAAACGACAAAACGTCCGAAAACGAGAAAAATTCTGCGTCCGCAGTCAAAATTTTATTGTCAGACGGAATATTGGCAACATGACAATCATCGAGAAGCAGGTAGAAAAATTAAATTCGTCCGATTCAGATCCGGAATTTAATTAAGGAGGAACATCAGTCCG
>NMUG010001135.1:0-18856 GCA_002855965.1 Monotropa hypopitys
ATGGAATGCTTTGAAATAGAGTTATTAAAGAGATTGAATAAATATTAATGAAAAGAGATTTTGAAATGGAAAAAAGAAAAAGAAATGGAAATAATTTTGTGTGAGTTAAAATGAGATTTTGAAATATCCAAAGCTTTGAAAAGAGAATTTGAAAAGAGTAAAAAGGTTTAAAAATGAAATGTTTTGGAAGAGAAAATAGAATGAAAATTAAGTGTGAGTATTTTGGAAAATAGTGATCCGTAGTTATTTTGTCAGCTTTACTTTATATTTTTCTTATAAGTATTCACCAGCTTTCCCTAGCTGACCCTCCCTTTCCCCCATCCAGGTATTGTTGAATTGGGATCAGTTTAGAGTCCACTAGTCCAGCAGTTGTGAGAGGTCTTTCTAGAGTGTTAGGAGTATTGCTACATTTAGCATGTCCACCTGTTGAGCCGCAGCCTGCGGTGAGGCATAGTCGAGTGCAGAGAAAATGCTGTCTGGTTTTCTTCAGACTTACAGTTGCAGTAGCAGAGCTTTTATTCCTTCATATGTATATGTTGTTTCAGTTTGTTAGATTTTGGGCACTGTTTAGCCCTGTAGTTTGAGTGAGAGAGTTTGTTATTATTTCTGATTCAGTAGTAATAGTTTTGGACTGTTGTTTGTAGCCCAGTTGAGTTTTTACTTTAGTTCATAGTTTATGAATTGTAGATATTTTATTTCATTTTGTAGTCTTCCAGTTTGTAGATATTTCATAGATCAGTAGTTTCAATTTATTTTTAGTTTTCAGTTGCATTAGTTTATTTTATTTGTGAGATTAGATAGATTTTTAGGTTGAGTGAGTCGCTCCTGCCATGTGCCTGTCCCTGGATGGCTAGCATTTTAGTTGTCAGGGATGGAACGTGACACTGATGGTCCAATGTGTACGATGGATCAATGGTCGTACCATAATGACAGAAACGTCACGGTTAGGTGAACCGTAGGCCCACAGTGGTAGATTAACGAGCAATCAACATCATTGGTACAGGAATTACTAGTCTCCGGATCATGGTCCATGGGCAGGCACAAAGCAACAACACGGGCAGTGCCGGACCATCAGGGTCATGGCGAATCTCTTAAGAACTAGGCAACGTAGTTGGTGAGACAAGACACACCGACTGTACCAGACCAATAGGCGCGGATACGGAGGGGATCGCGGAGGATCTCGAGGATTTCGGTAATGGATCGAAGATTGCGGGAGCGTTACGCTCCCGCATATCTCGTCGTAGATCGCGGGTCGGTATTACCATATCGGAAGTTGGGGATGCCTATAAGAGAAGAGCTTTGTCCAGCAAGGAGAGGTACATAACACTTTGCATTCTTGATTGCTACAGTGCTTTCCACCCCTTTCTCTGCTACTCGCATGTTCTAACTTAGGCATCGGAGTGCATTTCCGACAGACGGCACTGGGCAGCACTAACTGTGCCCTTTGGTTGCAGGCATTCATACTACAGAGCTTGAATAAGATCGGAGAATTGGATAGCAGCTCGGGTCATGGTCTAGGAATCCACAATTGGAGACTCCATTGGGGCCGACAATAACTCCATTTTTTCTGATCAACAACAAGAACGATCTGTGTCAATGGCACCCCCTACAATCACAGAACCATCCGTTCAAGAAAACCAAAGCCCGGAGGATCTCATCATCCTCCAAGCGATAAATGGGGAAATGCCAGTGGGCGAGACAACAAAAGAAAGTAGGGCCGCATATGGCACGACACCATCAAGACCGTTGAAGAATCAGGGCTCCAGGGCCTATATCCAGATACTTGAGGACAGGATCGACAAGAAGGATTCTATCATCCTTGCAATCCAAGAAGACATACTGAGACTCAAGACAGAGCTGCGCTCCAAGGAATCCCATTCTACGGGATAGTTGAGGAAGAGCGGATACGGAGGAGAACTCGTTCCCCCGACAGAAGAAGAAGCTGGACCCCTAAAAGGAGAATACATCATAAGAGACATCCAGAGGAAAGAAGACAGGAAGAAACGGCTCAGTCCGATCCCTGTAGCACGAGAGGAGGAGAAAAGAGAAGGCTCTGACATCTCCGGACCGCAACAAGACCCCCCCAGACATCAGCACTACTATGCCTGGGGAGCAGTTCTGCTCCAATGGAATGCTCTATGACGAGTTGGGAGACGGATCGGGTGAGTGGTGACACGGCAACCCATGGCAGCCAATTTGATAGACAGGAGAAGAAGAGCAAATGGATGGAGAATTTTTGGACAACCAAGCATCAAGCCTCGGTGCATTCTAGGTCCCATGCAAGAGACGGGGCATCCAGTCATACGACCTACGGGACAAACTGGATGGCAAACGAAGGGATGACTGAGTCATGTCAAACTGGGCAAACCAAGTCCATGCGCAACTCATCTCCCCACCCTTCACTCCGGCCATCGACCATGTCACGCTCTGGATTTTCAAACCATATTTTTTTTGAAAGAGATAAAAGAATAATTATTTATAAAACCACATTAACCAAACTACATCACAAGTGGTCGTGAATAGTTGAAAACACATCTTTACAATTCTTTTACACTTGAAATTGAAATACATACAAAGCCTTTATATTTGAAATGAAACTCAAACTACAAGTAAAGGGGAGAAGGGTATTTATTACAAAGATACAAAATGAAATACAATAGAATGCCTCTCACTTAAAAGGAAGATGAAGCAAGCCAATGCCAACTCCCAGCTACAAGCTACCAAACCATGCAAACCTGCATAAAACTGTAAAAAGAAGGTTAAGTCATAAATAACCAGCAAATATACGTCTATCAAGTGCAAATGCAATTATGGTGACATGTGCAAGTGGTGTGAATCCCTATGATGCAATCCCAAGCATGCCATCTCTCATACAATCTCAAACACCACAATTAAGTCACTTCCCAAACCAAGACACAAGGACTTACCCAAGTCTCTCATCCACTCAAACTCACCAAGAGCTAACCCAACCATTCTATCTTACTCAAGACTAATGATAACACAAGCCAATAACCTCTCTTTACCAAGTACCCCTTAACCACATAACTAGGCAACGCACACTAGAACAAACACCGTAAAGACTAAGGATCTCAACCTTAACCATGCCATGTAGATCTAGCACTACTACCACAACTCTCTAGGGAAGACACACCCAAGAGCACAACTCGTATCTAGCGATACAATCACCAACTATTGCACACCAAGCCAAACACCATATCGAATCCACTAGCTAATTCCACGACTTAGCTTATGCCCACACAATCCACCGAATCACAATCAACACCATCTATCCTTTTCCTTCCTCTATATACATACCTCTATAGATACACATTGTTGAATTGAATTATCTTGCTTGATTAGTTTTTTCTATTCCCGACTTGGAACAAGTGTTAGAAAAAGGCCACAAGGGATTCGAACCTCCTAGACAATTCCAGGATTGGCCCTACAGTCAAAACCTTGGGCTAGTTTGGGGTTGCCTCAACAAATTCAAGAACCAACCAAGAAAACCCTCAAATCGGGAATCGATTTATAGTAACTTCAACGAATTCAATAACCGACTAACTCATGAAGGAATCACGAATTGATTCGGGTTGTCTCAATGAATTCAAGAACCAACCCCACACGCGAATGACCACAAATTGATCCGAGGATCACGAATTGATCTGGAGATCACAAATTGATCTTATCTTCCCACACATCCATAATCACGTCATTTTGGTTGGTTGTTTAATAGGTGAATTGATGAGATTGGCGAATTTAATCTAAGGGAATGAATTTCCCAACACTAGTGATGAGTTCACTTCAAAGGGACGAGTTCCCACATAAGTGTGACGAATTTACATATCAACACATAGATCACATATCTAGTCACCCGACCAACCCAATCTAAGGTCACACGTCTCATAGGGACGAATTCCCAAGCTAAGTGTGACGAGTTCACACTTCGACATACAATTCCATTCACCACAGCATTTCACCAAACACCTAGAGTGCACAAATGCACACAAGGGTCCTAGTCACCAAGGACACCTGATCAATTACCCAATTTGTCACCCATAAGTTCAAGGCCACATACAAGGGCCTAAGTTAGATCTAACAATCTTATGAAATCATGAATCTACCTCATAAGCCCCTTGGGCATTGTATCAAACACCTAGCGGGCACAAGATCACCGCTCAATTCCATCCATTGGACTCCTAGGACAAAACCCTCAATTTCCATCAAACTCCAACAAATCCCAATACAAATCATAGGTGTAAAATTGACAACCTAACATCCTTACATCCATTAACACTCTCAAATCCCATGCAAGGATGCCAATAATTTCTATTTATCAAACATGGTTAATTCATGATTTCTAAAACATATGTTTTAGAGAAAACCTTTGATTTTAATCTTGTAAATCATTTAGGTGGCCTAACACAACCACACAAATACAAGATAGAAACATATTTACCTCAATCCTAGCCAATAGAGAAAACCCTAGTTAAGGGTTTCTTGACAATGGCACAAGCTATGCTCATCAACGCGTAGATCTCGGCGAGGTGATCGACATTCTTCAAAGGCTCAACTTCATTTGAGCTTGGGAAGAGGGAGAGATTCTAGAGAGAAGGGAGAGAGAGATACTTTAATAGAGGTAGAGAGAGACTAGGTTAGAAAAATGGGAGAAGATGACCCCAAATCGTGCACATGATCATATATATACCCCTATATAAAAAGACCCAAATGCCCTTCATTAAACATTCGGACAGGATTTTTACCTGTGGCGACCGGTCGACAACGGCAAGCTCGACCGGTCGAGGCCTTATATAAAACCTCTCTGAAATATCGCGACTGGTTGACAACGGCTCAGGGGATCGGTCACGGGCATGCACAAAAGCTTACTGAAATACCACGACCGGTCGACAATGGCAAGCTCGACCGGTCGATGCTGGGAAAACTGCACCCTTTGAAAATAAAACCCAACCTCGACCCTAACTCCTCCCTGGACTTCCCAAAACATCCTGAATCGAATACGAACCAAATATATGGACCGACAAGGGGTCCAACACCCAACTCTAATTGTCAACGGAAACCAAGGAAGCCATACTAAAATTCATCGACCGATTAGAATAGTAAATTAAATTCTGGAAATATTATTTCAAAAATACGAGTCGTGGCACCTCAACTACCTTAAAAGAATTTTGTTCCCGAAATTAACTAAGGTTAGAAGAGAAAAGCTCACGACCAAGGAACACCAGATTTGAGAAAAACCCGCGTGCCACATAAAAGAATAAAAGAGACAACTCCCGATAAGGTGTGTACACACCGACACGAAAGGGATATGCCGACACTAGAATTTAATTTTGCTAAAGGCACAAGGACGGAGGATCCCACAAGGGAATTGTCTCCTCAAGAACAAGAAACCAACAATCGTCTTACGACAATATTCATAACGAGGAACGAATCGGTTTTACAATCGTCAACACTCCACTATTATTCTACAAACTCGCATACACACAGTTTTGCAATTTCGTTACCCTACCCACGGATACACACACACACACATCCCCACGCACACACCCAATGCGATAATTAAGTGACCACTAAAATTTAAGTTTGAGAGGTGTCGACCGGGCACTATTCTTAACCTAAGTTCTAGGGTCATCCTTATACCACACAATCAAAGGAACACACACCCGGTCGATTCCACACTGAAGGTGTAAGAATAACCGACTCAATTACTCATCCCCAATGCATCTAACAATATACTCAACGCTTGGGGCACAAGGATGTAGATTTCCAAGAAAGTATGAACGGTCCCAAAAGACATACCAATCAAACAAATGGAGAGCAAATACCAAACTTGGCCATCGCAATAAGAACAAAGTGGCACAAGAGAACCAACACAACTCGTCCACAATTCAAACGGAAGTGAGATCACAACTCAAAATAATCGCGGCATCAATTTATGAAGTACAAGACCAAGAAAATTACGACAAGAAGCATCTGAACTAGGCAACGAGAGTCCCAACCGAGAAAATTGCTACAAATGATGTCCACAAAGGGGAGCAACATCTAAAACAAAACACATAATGTTAAACTGAGTTCACGATGCCACTAGCAAAATACAATAAGGGATGACAATCCCACCAACGCACTATACAACTAAGACAATAAACACGAAATGGGTCCACTATGACGGAGAAACCGGCGACTGAGGATCCACCGTAGCAATCGTGTACACTCTACTATGAGTCATCTACTCCACTGGTTGCTTGCCTCTCTGAATAGAATCCCAACGTGCACCTCTAGAACTGGTTCCTCTATCAAACTAAGGACTGGGTGAGAATGACCGGTGACGAGACTGCTGATTCTGACTTCCTTGTTGAAACTGCTCAATTTTTGGCCCAACCGACGAGTGATGCCCAACTGACACCTCTCCTTGCTTGCCGCTCTTCTGCGTGCAATTTCTCCCCAAATGCCCTGACTGGCCGCAGTCGAAATAAGTAACTTGGGGACACTGAGAATGATAATGCCCTTCCTGATTGCAATGATGAAAAACAATGTGGCTCCTGGGTAGCCCTTCTACAACACCAACACTGACGATGGACTGAGAACTCTGCTGGTTCTAAGAATAAGAATGATCTCTATACTGCTTCCTCCCTTGAAACAAAAGACTGTTGACGAGGCTCCCACATCCTGACTTCTTTCCCTTCTTCCTTGCAAATACCCTCAATAGTCCTAGCACGATCCAACATAGTGGCAAATGAATGGATACACTGCCCAATGACGAGTCTCTGGATAGAGAGACGAAGACCCCGCTCGAATCTTTTACACTTGCGATCCTCCGAACTGACTAACTCTGGAGCAAAATAGGACAAAGACTGAAATTTGATCGTATATTGAGAAACTATCATGTCACCCTGCTGTAACAACTCAAATTGCATCCTCAACTGCTCACGCAAAGATTCTGGAAAGTACTGATCCTCGAAAGTAAAAACGAACTGCTCCCGTGACATTACACCTGCATTCTCATTGACTAATCCCAGATCAGCAACTCTAGCCAACCTCCGCGCATCCTTCTTGGCTTCAACTATGAAACTCCACCACTCTTCTACTTCACCGACCAACTGATAGGATGCAAAAGACACTCGTATCTCATCCTCACTGATGTAAAGGGTATCCAATGCCTTACAAATTCTGGAAAGCCAATGGTTGGCCTCAATAGGATCACCCTCTCCATTGAAACTAGGAGGGTTCATAGCACGGAACTCTCGTAAGGCCTCCATCATATAGATAACACCCCTAGCCCTTGGGGCTTGAACTGTTCTAGTGGCCTCAACCATGGCCTTAACAAGCTGCTTCACAAATGCTCTAGGATCCACTGCTCCTTCTTGACCCACTTCAACGTTTTCCCCTTCATGAACATCTTCCATCGGGACTTCATGATGCACCAGACGAGTCCTACAACCTCTCTAACGATTAACCATACCGGCAACCAAAGCAACTAGCAATGATAAGTCTTAGCAAACACAAAAATAACACGTTCAATACACAGACCACAATAACACTGTGCTCATAAATTTCTACACATTAACTATGAGTCAATCCATATCGTATGCTAGGAAAATCAACCACATACTCAACATACACACATAACCATAGGTACAATCTCCAATATACTAGCAAAATCCAAACTCATCCCAAGGACCAATACCAAGCTCCTATGCCTCAAACAAGGGCACACTAACGCCAATTTACTATGCCTCATACAAGAGCATATTAATTCCATGCAACTCTCAATGCATACAAACACAAACAAATGACTCCATGGAAAGCACATGAAGAACCCATTGAGATACAAACCTCCCCAAGGTTTCAAGGTTTCTGAACGAAAGCTCTGATACCAAGTTGTCACGCCCCGGATTTTCAAACCATATTTTTTTTTGAAAGAGATAAAAGAATGATTATTTATAAAACCACATTAACCAAACCACATCACAAGGGGCCATGAATAGTTGAAAACACATCTTTACAATTCTTTTACATGAATCTTGCTTGAAATTGAAATACATACAAAGCCTTTACATTTGGAATGAAACTCAAACTACAAGTAAAGGGGAGAAGGAAATTTATTACAAAGATACAAAATGAAATACAATGGAATGTCTCTCACTTAAAAGGAAGATGGAGCAAGCCAATGCTAACTCCCAGCTACAAGCTACCAAACCATGCAAACATGTATAAAACTATAAAAAGAAGGTTGAGTCATAAAGACCCAGCAAATATGTGTCTATCAAGTGCAAATGCAATTATGGTGACATGTGCAAGTAGTGTGAATCTCTATGATGGCAATCCCAAGCATGCCATCTCTTATACAATCTCAAACACCACAATCAAGTCACTTCCCAAACCAAGACACAAGGACTTACCCAAGTCTCTCATCCACTCAAACTCACCAAAAGCTAACCCAACCATTCTATCTTACTCAAGACTAATGATAACACAAGTCAATAACCTCTCTTTACCAAGTACCCCTTAACCACATAACTTGGCAACGCACACTAGAACAAATGTCGTAAAGACTAAGGATCTCAACCTTAACCATGCCATGTAGATCTGGCACTACTACCACAACTCTCTAGGGAAGACACACCCAAGAGCACAACTCGTATCTAGCGATACAATCACCAACTATCGCACACCAAGCCAAATACCATATCGAATCCACTAGCTAATTCCACGACTTAGCTTATGCCCACACAATCTACCGAATCACATTGAACACCATCTATCCTTTTCCTTCCTCTATATACATACCTCTATAGATACACATTGGTGAATTGAATTATCTTGCGTGATTAGTTTGTTCGATTCCCGACTTAGAACAAGTGTTAGAAAAAGGCCACAATGGATTCGAACCTCCTAGACAATTCCAGGATTGTCCATACAGTCAAACCTTGGGCTAGTTTGGGGTTGTCTCAACAAATTCAAAAACAAACCAAGAAAATCCTCAAACTGGGAATCGATTTATAGTCACCTCAACGAATTCAAGGACCGACTAACTCATAAAGGAATCACGAATTAATTCGGGTTGTCTCAATGAATTCAAGAACCAACCCAACACGCGAATGACCACGAATTGGTCTAAGGATCACGAATTGATCTAGAGATCACGAATTGATCTAGAGATCACGAATTGATCTAGAGATCACGAATTGATCTGGAGATCACGAATTGATCTTATCTTCCCACACATCACAATCACGTTATTTTGGTTGGTTGTTTAATAGGTGAATTGATGAGATTGACGAATTCAATCTAAGGGAACGAATTTCCCAACACTAGTGATGAGTTCACTTCAAAGGGACGAGTTCCCACATAAGTGTGACGAATTCACACATCAATGCATAGATCACATATCTAGTCACCTGACCAACCCAATCTAAGGTCACATGTCTCATAGGGATGAATTACCAAGCTAAGTGTGATGAGTTCACACTTCGACATACAATTCCATTCACCACAACATTTCACCAAATACCTAGAGTGCACAAATGCACACAAGGGTCCTAGTCACCAAGGACACCTAATCAATCACCCAATTTGTCACCCATAAGTTCAAGGCCACATACAAGGGCCTAAGTAAGATCTAACAATCTTATGAAATCATGAATCTACCTCATAAGCCCCTTGGACATTGTATCAAATACCTAGCGGGCACAAGATCACCACTCAATTCCATCCATTGAACTCCTAGGACAAAACCCCCAATTTCCATCAAACTCCAACAAATCACAATACAAGTCCTAAGCGTAAAATTGACAACCTAACATCCTCACATCCATCAAAACTCTCAAATCCCATGCAAGGATGCCAACAATTTCAATTTATCAAACATGGTTAATTCATGATTTTCCAAAACATAGATTTTAGAGAAAACCTTTGATTTTAATCTTGTAAATTATTTAGGTGTCCTAACACAACCACACAAACACAATATAGAAACATATTTACCTCAAGCCTAGCCAATGAAGAAAACCCTAGATGAGGGTGTCTTGACAATGGCACAAGCTATGCGCATCAACGCGTAGATCTCGGCGAGGTGATCGACGTTGTTCAAAGGCTCAACTTCATTTGAGCTTGGGAAGGGGGAGAGATTATAGAGAGAAGGGAAAGAGAGAGATACTCTAATGGAGGTAGAGAGAGAGAGAGAGACTAGGTCAGAAAAATAAGAGAAGATGATCCCAAATCGTGCACATGATCATATATACCCCTATATAAAAAGACCCAAATGCCCTTTATTAAACATTCGGACAAGATTTTTACCTGTGGCGACCGGTCGACAACGGCAATCTCGACCGGTCGAGACCTTATATAAAACCTCTCTGAAATATCACGACCGATTGACAACGGCTCGGGGGACCGGTCGCAGGCATGCACAAAACCTTACTGAAATACCACGACCAGTCAGCAACAGCAAGCTCGACCGGTCGATGCTGAAAAAACTGCACCCTTTGAAAATAAAACTCAACCTCGACCCTAACTCCTCCCGGGACTTCCCGGAATACTCCGAATCAAATACGAACCAAATATATAGACCGACAAGGGGTCCAACAGCCAACTCTAATCATCAACGGAAACCAAGGAAGCCATACTAAAATTCATCGACCGATTAGAATAGTGAATTAAATTCCGGAAATATTATTTCGAAAATACGAGTCGTGACAGACCACCTCGTGGTTTTGCAGCACCAAAGTTCAAGAAGTATGAACCGACATCAGACATCTACGTGCACCTTGTGCATTTTCGACAAATGATGTCACTCTATGTCATGGAGGACGAGCTCCTGTGCAAGGTATTCTTGTCCAGTTTGGGAGACCTAGGGCTAATATGGTTCGACAAGCTTTCACAGCAATCGATCAGCTCATTCCGAGAGCTCTCGCATGCATTTTTTGCCCGGTTCATTACTAGCACGAAGCAGAAGAAGGAAATAGATGCACTGCTGGCACTCAGGATGGGCAAGGGAGAGACCCTCCAGAAATATGCCTCTCAGTACTGGGAGGTATACAATGAAATTTAAGGATGCACTCCGGGGACCGCAATCCTCTCCTTTAAAATGGGACTGGATCCCTGGAGCAGGCTATTTGAAGATCTCACCCTTTCCAGCCCCACCGACATGGACGATCTGATGTCCCAGATTGAGAAGCACTGCATAATGGAGGAAGCCCGGACCGAACAACTTAAAAGCCGAGCCCAATGTCATTTCCAAATCTGGACCGACGAGTAGGAGTGCACCATGGCAGGTAAACAACATCAAAGAAAAGGAGAAGTGCCCCCCTGTCTGGACGAATTCATTGCAAACCGTACGATGTTTAAAATGCCGATCTATGAGTTTCTTTGGAAGATTGAGAAGGAATATTTCTTTCGGTATCCTCCCAGAATCATGGGGGGGCAAAGGAAAAAATGCATCCATGAGGCGTTCCTACCATAAAAACAGAGGGCATCTCATGACATGTTGTCGGGCGTTCAAGGAGTTTTTGGAAGAGCAGGTAGATTTTGGGAGACTCCGGTACTACATAGATGAGGAAAATACGACGGCAAGACTACCACTTCCGCCTCCCCGGGGGAATGAAAAAGTTATACGAGTCATCAACGTTATATATGGGATGATGGATCCGGCAGTTGAGCAGAGAATCAATGAAGAGATCATGCAAGCTCAAGCCAGACATTTGGTGATGAATGTTGGTACGGCACATAAGCGCCTACGACTAGAGCTGGTCAAGAAATGACAGATAACCTTTTCGGACAAGGACTTGGAAAGGGTCCAATTACCACATAGTGATGCTCTAGTCGTCAGCTTGAAGTTGGGTAACTGCTTGGTCCGAAGAATCCTCATCGATCTGGGAAGCTCCGCGGACGTGATGTACTATCCACTATTCAAACAGTTGGGTTGTTCAGTTGATGAGATGGTCCCCTCCGAGGTACCTATTGTCGTCTTCAACTCAGCTCCGGTCTGGCCCTTAGGAAGAGTCAATATTGTGGTTATAGCCAAAAGCCAAACGATACAGATAGAATTCGTTATGGTAGATGTCCCGAGCCCCTACAATGTTATTTTAGGCTGGGAGTGGTTATACAAGATGGAGGCCATTGCGTCCACTTTCTTGCAAGTGGTACAGTTCAACGACCCAAACGGGCAAGAGAATATATACGGAGATCAGATGGCATCAAAGAAATGCTATGTGGCTACCGTAAAAATCAAAATCACCCCGTCTCAAGTTCATAGGTTGAAAATATCAGATGCTCCGGTCCTGGAAGACATCAGTACCGCCGAAACCGGATCAGAAGGATATGCTCAGGCTCTTGAGGGCTAACATTGACGTGTTCGCATGGACACCATACGAAATGCCAGGAGTTAGTCCAGACTTAATATGCCACCGACTCAACGTTGACCTCGCTTTTCATCTAGTCGTGCAGAGAGCCCTCCGCTCGGCAGCAATGCATACATAGGCAGTAATTGAAGAGGTGGACAGGCTAATGGAGGCAAAGGAGATTCGGGAGGTGCAGTACCCAACATGGTTAGCCAACACGGTAGTAGTCAAGAAGAAGAACGGCAAGTTCTGGGCCTGCGTTGACTACACCAATCTGAATGAGGCCTGCCTGAAGGACCCATTCCCACTACCCCAGATCGATCAACTAGTAGATGCTACGACTGGCCATGACTGGCTTAGCTTCATGGACGCATACCGTGGCTACCACCAAATACCATGTATCCTACAGACACAGATAAGACGACCTTTATCTTCCCCAGGGGCTTGTATTGCTATCAGGTGATGCCGTTTGGATTGAAGAATGCTGGAGCAACTTATCAAAGGATGGTGATGACCATGTTCCAGAAATATATTGGCCGAACCATGCAAGCCTATATAGATGACATGGTTGTGAAGAGCAAAGAAGCTCGGGATCACCTAAGAGATTTATAGAAGATCCTTGACGTACTCTGAGATCACCGACTTAAACTTAACGCAGAAAAGTGTGCCTTTGGGGTGGGCTCCGGATGGTTTCTCGGACACCTAGTTACCAGGAGAGAAATTGAAGCAGATCCGAACCAAATAACAGCAATCCATAATCTTCAGGACTCTTGTACCATTAAAGAGGTACAGAAGCTCACTCAAATGGCCGCAACATTAAATCGATTCATCAGCCGGTCATCTGTTAAGTGTCGGTCCTTCTTCAACCTCATCAAGAAGTCTAGCAGGCGCAACTTCCAATGGACCGAAAGGTTGGGCCAAGCCTTGGCCGAACTAAAACAATACTTGACCGAGACGCCTCTGCTCACCGTGCCACGGGATCATGAGGAGCTTTTCTTATAACTCTCCATCTCTCAACACTCGGTTAGTTCGGTCTTGGTACGTCAAGAGGGACAGAACCTTGTTCCGGTATACTACTCAAGCAAAACTTTGCTAGATGCCGAGACACGGTACCTGCCCTTGGAAAATTTGGCCCTAGCGCTTGTCTCAGCATCAAGAAAGATGGCGCCTTATTTTTAAGCCCGTACTATCACAGTTATGATAAAGCATCCTCTCAAAGCAGTGCTCCAGAAAGCAGGCCTATCCAACCGCATATCTAAATGGGTTGTGGAATTGGCCAACTTCAACATTCGGTACCAGCCCCAAACCACCATCAAAGCTCAGGTACTCGCGGATTTTATCGCAGAATTCTCCCCCAGCCAGTAGTGAATGACCCAGATTTGCCTCGGAGCGACTTTCAGGGTACCGACACAGTATTAATGTCACACCCGTATCTTTTATAAAACATTTATTAAATTATCGAATAATAAAAAAATAATAAATTAAGAGAATATAAAAAATACGGAATGTATAAGCTAAATGGACTCTTGAGTATTATATAAAAAGGGATTTAAAGTATATAAAATGAGCTTATATTCACTAATAGCTATATATAATAATAAAAAGGGCATACAAGGGTTATTAGAGGTTTGTAAGAGGGGCAAAATAGTCTTTGGATCTTAAAGTACAGATTAGAGTTAGGATTAGGGGGCTAATCTTACTTTGTGCTTGAGAGGAAGAGATTAGGGAGAGAAGACAAGGGTGGCAAGGAGTTTTGCTTGAGAGGTGCCTTTTTGGATGTGAATCGAAGGAGGAAAGCTTCATCAATATTGTTCCTAACGTAAGTGTAATCAACTTTATGTATTTTATTGTTTAATATCATCTTAGATTATTTCTAGATTAAAAGATTAATGTTAATCTCGTTTTAGGCATAAAATTCCTAGATCTAGTTGTAAATCCTTGTTTAAGGAGGTAATTATTGGGTTTTGAGGCTTAGAATAAAGTATGTAATTTGTGTAGATGTTTATAACACATGAGGTTATCTAACTTCTGAGATTTTGGAGGTTTAATCGAGTCTAAGATGAAATTTTGGTTGATTCTACGAAGTTGGATCGCAGTGCTGTAGCAGAACTGCTGTTGTTCATCATCCGGTATGAACACTGGTATACCGGCCGGTATATCGGGCGGCATACCGGTCCCCTAACGGCTAAGCCAAAAATTTGGCAGTAAGTTTTGGTATTTGGAAAGGGTAGCAAAATGCACTAATCGGCTGCCGGCCGGCATGCCGGGCGGTATACCGGACATGTACCGATCCCCATACCGGTTGAGGTCAATTTTGGCCAGTAGGTTTTGGACTTCGTAAGATGAAAAAAATTGTACTAACCAGCATGCTGGCCGGTATGCCGGGCGGTACACTGGTCCCGTACCGGTCAGTGGTATTGAAGAGGGAAGATTGAGAATTTGATGGAGGGTTGTCCTAGACTATTTATGCACTCTATTAGAAAGTGTTTTGAGGTATTATGGAGGCTTTAAGAAATTAAAAACCTATGTTTGAAATCCTTAATTAATACTTAGTACTTAAGGAAGATTATTCTTATAATTTTGTAATGTTATAACATGAGACAAGCCAGAATCTTCTAAGGCGGCTCAGTAGATAGCTTTTGACGATTTCACACAATTGATGAGTGTGTAGATACCTCTTAATATATGCTTTTTGATTTGTATTTGATGTGTGATTGGGTTTATGATTGCAATGCTATGTGTGGGTTTATATGTGAAGGCATGTATGTTCAATTATGAGATTTTTGTATCAAAGCATGATTTATGTGTTTGACTTCAATGTATGCATAACATTGATAAATTATGTGTCCCGATATCAATGCATGTCTTGTTATGATAGTTATGTACTATGTATGAAGGCATAGTTTCATGTTTAATTGACTTAGTTCATTGTAGCAATCTTTAAATGCATAGTAGAGAAAGTGTGGATTGTTGCATTAGTATCATATGGATATGTTTGAACAAGGGAATGTGCCTTTAAAACTGGTAAAAAATATAAAGTGGAACAACCCTGGGGGCATGCTTTTGATAAGCTGTTAGGCCGAGTATTGGTAATGTAAATTAAAGAAGAAAGTTATGAAATACCCTGGACATGCTTTCATAGCTGTTAGGCTGAGAATAAGGGTGATATTGATATAATCCCGGGGACATGCTTTTAAAAGCTGTTAGGCCGAGTAGGGATTAGGGCTTGATTGGTTCGTCCTTAGCAAGTGTGGTGCCATTGCTTTATGATAATGAAATCATGAGAAAGATTAATTGACATGTCAATAAACGAAAAGAAAGTTGTACTATGGATACGAAATTGTATAAAATAATTGAGTCTTGCATGCTTATATGGTACAATGTATATTGTTTTGCTTAATGCTTGGGGAGAGACACAACCTCTTTGGTTTTCATGTTTAGTTGATTTCTTTTACATGTCAAATTTCATATATTGACTGTTGTATCTAACATTCCTAGATATCTTTTGCTTGTTTTGTTTTGTAATCTATACTTAGGTTAGGATGATTAGCTGGGTTCACTCCAAGCCAAGCTGCATGTGATATGTAAGAAGAGAATTGGAAGGTGTCACTCTTTAGGGAGATGTTTATTTATTTATTTATTTATTTATTTATTTATGATTCAGCTATTGGTTGTAGTTTGAGACCCTTATTTATTTTGGTAGTTGAGAGTTGTGGAGATACTTATGGATTTTTTGGATTAGACCTTGTGGTTGGTCTCGTAGTTCTACTATTTTGGGTTATTGGAGTTTTATTCTGGGAGTTTAAATTTTTAGTACTTCCTCTGTGTTTTATCCTATTATTAGTTGTGTGTGAATGATTCATTCAGATCTTGTGGGTCTATTTTGATGCTTGTGTTAGTCATGATTCCGTTGTCGGTCAACTAATTATGTTGTATTCCAGGACGGGTTGTGACAATTAATTCATGGGCCTGACTCTGGATGGAAGCTCTATGTCGATGGGGCGTCAAACAACTGTGGCGCCAGAGCAGGAGTGGTGATCTTTTCTCCAGAGGGGATAGCTCATGAGCACGCGATTCATTTGGAGTTTCCGGCCTCCAACAATGAGACAGAGCCCTTTTGCCGAAATATAAACAACCTTGGGGCTAGGGGTCACAAACTTAGCCGCCTTCAGCGATTCTCAGATAGTAGTCAATCAAATGATGGGGGAATACGAGGCATGCGGCGATAGGATGGGCCGATACGTACACCAGGCCAGGGACCTGGTAGCTCAATTTTCATACTTTGCCCTCCTACAAGTGGGGCAAGATTGCAATACACACGCTGGCGTACTGGTCGGGCTAGTTTCAGTACAATGTTTAAACCATCCCCGTACCATAACGATTGGAGTACTCCAACAGCCTAGCATTGAGCCGGGAGAAATACGGGAGGTTTTAAACACTAATATAGGCCCTAGCTGGATGGACCACATCGTGGCATTCTTAAAGAACGATATTCTACCGGAAGACAAGCGACAGGCACACCAGATAGAACACAAGGCAGTCTGGTATTGGCTCTCACTGGATAATAAGCTATACAAAAGGTCCTTTTCTGGACCTTATCGTTTCTGTGTACACCCGAGCATGGTCCAGACAGTGCTCCGAAAAATTCATACGGGGAGTTGTGGATGTCACTCCGAGGGGAGATCACTATCCCACCGAGTAATCTCCAAGAGTTATTATTGGCCAACCATGCATTCAGACGCAAGGGACGTGGTTCGGAAATGTGACAGCTGCCAGAAGCACACTCCAGTAATCCACCAACCAGCTATCGACCTACAGTCTCTAACTAGCCCCTGGCCCTTTGCACAATGGGGACTAGACATCATGGGCAAATTACTAGATGCTTTGTGTGGATTTAAGTACTTGATCACAACAACGGACTACTTCACGAAGTGGGTGGAGACCGGGTCTCTGGTCACCATTGAAGATACGGATGTTAAATGTTCGTGTGTCGGAATATTGTCACTCGATTCGGGATACCATATGCATTTGTTTTAGATAACGGAACCCAACTTGTGAGAAACTTATTCACGGACTTCTGCACAAAGTACGACATCCGGTTCTACAAATCAACACCACACTACCCGCAATGCAATGGCTAGGCCAAGGCGTCCAACAAAACAATCCAGCCCGGAATTAAGAAGAGGCTCGTTGTAGCCCGGGAGAAATAGGCCAAGCAACTTTACCATGTGCTCTAGGCATACCGGACCACCCATAGAATATCAACCGGACAAATACCCTTCTCACTTGCATTCATAATGGAGGCCATCATACAAGTGGAAATTGGATGGCCAACGATCCGGACAGAAAATTTCAGCTCGGACCAAAATAATCAAGCTTTTGCCAAAGACCTTGACCTAGCAGAAGAAAAGAGGGACACTATGAGACCCGTATCGCAAATTAGGGTAATTAATGAGATAATTAAAATATTATCTAAAGAGATTAATAGTGAAAATAAATTATGTAGATAATTTAAATATTCAATTTGGAAATTTTTGTGGAATTTTGTGGGATTATTTGAGGTATTAAAGATCAATTAAATCTAATTGAAGATTTTTAATAAGAGGTGGGGGTCTTAATATAAGAATTAGAAGATAAAGGAAAATTGTGCAAAAAGTATCGTTACAACAAATATGACATTTTATAGCATTTAATGACAGCATTTTTTAGAAAATGAAGTAATAGATTAATTCCCTCCCAAAATATTTCTTACCAAAAAATATTTTCCCCCATTTTTTCCCAGCCTCCCCGTGACATCCCAAACCCTTCGTAACCCTTCGTCCCCCCGCGCTCCAGACCTATCCCTCCCCTCCGCTTGCCGTTCGCGCCTCCTCTCCCACCGCTTGCCGTTCGCAAAGGAAATCTCTTCTCTCCCTACTGCCGATCTTGACTCCTCCTCTCTCTTTCTCCATAACTACTGACCTACGACCATATCCCACACCCCTTGCAGTCGCGCCAACAACGTAATGCTAGACATTGGAATGGTGAAGCCACGCCATCAATGCAGGCTCGAGAAATCTGATAAGAAAATAGCTACAGGTATTTCAGAAAAGAAAAGTATTTGGATTAATTTTCGTATCCCTTTACAACTGACCCTTCCCCTTTTATACATCTCGTAACTAACTTCTCAACTAACGAAACTACCTCATATTTTTTGCGATGGGTAATGAACCCCGACGCAAAAGATCATACTTTTTGCGACGGGGATCGTTGCCCGTCGCAAAAAGTATTATTTTTTGCAACGGAACTCGGTTTACCGTCGCAAAAACTAATAGTAATTTATACATTATATAAACTTATTAAATTAAAATAACTTAAAATGATCAAATATATTTATTATTCATAATATTATATCTTATATTATACATTATATGATCATTATTATTTATATTTATTTACATTTTATTTTTTAATAAGCATTTTATCTCAAGAGATAGTTTGCGAATACAAGATAGTTTGAGAAT
>NMUG010001136.1:0-18855 GCA_002855965.1 Monotropa hypopitys
TAAATTCAGCGTGCTGAATTACTTATTATCCTTTTTTAGAATTTAAACCCAAAATCAAAATCAAACATGAAAATCAACATTTTCATTCAAGTCTTTCAATCAAAATCAAAAACCAAATTAATGTTTTAATTTCAAAATCAAAAATCAAAATCAATGTTTCAAAGTTATCATTCAAATTCAAATTCAACGTCAATTCAAATGCATCATCAAAATTAAAAGCACAGAATCATTTGCATGTCAGCGCAATCTTTTGTAATTCCTGAATGTATATTTTGCACATTATATTTCTCTTGGCCGAGAATAATTGAGTTTTATTAAAAGGTTTGTTTTGAAAAATGAAGTACTGCAAGGGCGATGTAGGGTGCCTAACACCTTCTCTACTCATAATAGTAAATTCTCGAATCCAACTCTGGTTAAGAAAATCAAAGCGGCTTTTCCAAAAAACAGTGACTTGACACACCATAACTCTATGTCAAGTGGCGATTCTGAAAACTGATTATTAATAGATTGTCTCGCGGCGAAGATTCAATCTATCATTAATTGGGCTCGATTTTAATCCTAGCTGTCAATTTTACTTTTCAAACAAAACAGTCGCATTCAAATCCAAGAAAAAGAGTACGAACTCAACCTCTCGGCGTCCCGCGCACATTCCGGGAAAAGGGAAGAGGGAAATTTTTTTTCTGGGAGCGACAATACGAGCTACTATGTCATAATTTGTACTATTAAATCATATAAAATATTTTTCCAGACTGTAAATCCATGGTAAATAAATGAATGTGCGTGTCATTTTCATTTCATTTCAAGAGTCAATCATAATATTGTTGGATGCTCATTAGAATGATACATACATATCTCAAATGTTCAGCATGCTTAATAAATCATACGAGTAACAAAGGCATATAGAGGTTCACCTGGTAGAGTTGAATTTCTTATCGTTTAATTATTTTTCTTCAAGTATTGTCCAAGACCCAATTTGGCACATCAATTACAAAATTTATCATTATTTCCTTTTTTTATTCAATATTGTCGAGCCATACCAGGCCTTCTATTGAGTAGAGCTTATTGAGCTTTCTAGACGGAGGGCATAGTGACTGATCATAATGAAGCCAAGGACTAATGTTCGAACAAACAAAGCCATGGAGGACATTAATAGTCAGTTATTTAAATGGGTCAAAGGCCTATTGGTCGAGCACAAAATAGTCCAGAAGGTCACTTAAAAGGAGTCTGGGCCACTACCGAACAGAAACAAGCACTACTGAATGAGACATTTTAGAGGTTCAGTGAACTCGAGGCTTTGCCGACTTGGTTTTTTCCGAGCAATCGAGCACAATAGGAGTGCGGGAACCAAGTGTTCCGGAAGTTTCATTGGTCAAAATGAGTCAAAATGTGTTTATAAGTGTTTGGGGCCAAATTCCCACTTAATCCAATGTTTAGCTGAGCACAAAATACCTCTAGTCCAAAGAATGGATGCCTCCAGTCGAGCACAAGTGCTCTGGTTATAGGAGAGGTTGACAAAACATAAGGGGTGAGTCGTTGTCATCCAAGGGGGTACATGTATTGACGAGATGAGACGAAGCTTAGCTGAACAGGACTTTAAGGGAGTTCGGTCAACACAGTGCATGGCCAAGTGCCAAACACCAAATAATGGTCAAATACATATTACAAGGTGGCTATGCCGAACACAAAAATGCGTCACACTAGGATGTGCAAAAGGTTACTTCAACTTTAGGAAGCATTGGTCAAATAGGCAGAGCCTTAAGTGGGCTTGTTGAGCTAAAATCATTACGACAAGGACCTTCGATGGTCTTGTCGAACAGAATATGTGTTGGCAAAGGGCCTTCCGAGCAATGGTTAGTGTGACAAGGACCTTTGGTGGTCCTATTGAATAGAAGGCAAGTTTGTCAAATAGATCTCAATATGGTCGGACCTTTAAAAAGGTCTACTGAATAGTTGGCAGTACTGCCGAAGGACAATGGTCACGTGTGCAATTTTAAAATAAGAATATTACCTTTGGCCAAAGTGCCGAAATGCCAAAGGTTTGACTTTTGGGCAATTGAGAGCTCTGGTGATACAAAGGAGGTGTTTGTCGAGAAGGTAGAGACTAACTACTCCAAAAAGGTGTTTTTCCGAACACTGAGAGGTTGGCCAAAGGATTGGCCGAGTTGATTATGAAGAAAGGACTATTCGGGGAGAAATTGTCAAGCACTGCTAAGCTGAACGAAGGATTATCGAAAAGTAATCTAGACAGAGAAGGGTTGGGAGAATTTATGAATGCTCTAGAGAGTTGGTGGTTCAAAATGAATGCCCAAGGGCCTTCTTTTATAAGTCCGAATGGGGTAGTTGGCCTTCATTAATGATCGCATTAAATGCTTGCTCGGACTACTGACCCGCCACCTGTTAGTCCGACGAAAGCTGACCCGCCGCCTGACAGGCTAGCTTTTATGCAACTTTTGCGTCTTCTTTATGCATCTTTTAGCTGCCCAGCTGCCGACTGGTAGGGATGGCAATTTTCCATGCCCCACTCCGAACCCGCCCCGCCCCAGTCGAAGATATCTTTTTTTCAAAATTTTGGGTATCAGATAGGGTTAGGGGGAAGAATTTAAAAACCCGATGTGTTTCAGGGCTAGTTCGAGTTGATGTTCCCCTGCCCCAAAATTTTTTAATGTTTATTTATATTTTTATTTAATATTTTCGCTTTTATAATTAAAATTACTTTATATTAATAATATTTCTCATTTTTTATTTTTAATTAACGTTATTTTCTGTTATTTTCGTGTAATTTTGTGTCGTGTTAATTTGTTTTTTATTGATTTACATAAATTTAATGATAATTTGCATTTTTAAATATTATTAGAAAAATAGGACGAGACGGGGCGAGGCGGGTAAACCTGATACCCGATAGGGGCGGGGGCAGAGTGCCAAAAAATACCCGGTCGGTTTAGGGGAAGGTTAGGGCAGGGTCAGAATTTTTCGGGGTGGGGCGGGGTACGGCAAAACCCGCCCCAACTCTCCCCATTGCTATCCCTACCGTCTGGTCGGCTGACGTAGCCGATCAATTACACTATGACCTATCTGGTTCCCAGATTTTATAGATTTGCCCCAATCTTTCTAATTTTAACAATTTAACTCTAATTTCATATATTCATTTGCTTTGAACCTCAGAATTCATTTTAATGCCATATTGGACCTCAAATAATTTTCGAAAAATCTCCAAAATTCCCAAAAAATATATTTTCAATTAATAATCATATCTTAGGCATATTTTATCGGGTCGGGGCCTCACACCATCGTCGGAACCACTGCGTCCAACCGAATAGTCGTCATACCTCCAACAAAACAACTGCCATTGTGTGCATTCTCTCTCTTTCACTCCCTTGGCTGTGTTCTGCGGGGGTTTCGATTTTGGTTCCGACCAAAACCCTTGCCTGTGTTATGCGGGTGTTTTCCATTTTGGTTTTGATTTCGATTTTAGTTTGGCTGTGATGAGGTCCTCTGAGCCTTGGTGTGTGGGTTTCGGTTGGGATGTTCTGCGGTGGTTTTCGTTTTGGTTTCGTTCGATTGGTGTGTGCGCGCGCATTCTCTCTCTCTCACTCTCTCTCACTCACTCTCTCTGTGTTTGTGTTCTAATTTTTTTGTGGATCTGTGCATGTGTGCGTTCTCTCTCTCACTCTTTGTTTGTATGTGTGTGTGATCTGTATGTGTGTACATTCTCTCTCTCTCACTCACTCTATGTTTGTGTATATATATGTGCGATCTGTATGTGTGCGATTTGTGTATGTGTAATTTGTGTATGTGACCCTTGGTTGTGTTGTCTGTGATGAGAAAATATTTGAGGTTGAGTTTGGAGGTATGAGATAGTGAAAAAGATTAAATTCAGACTTTTTTGGTGGTGCTCGTCCGGGCCAAACTCGGTGGTGGTCCGGATAAGAGTGACAGAAACTCATTTTAAGGAAAGATTATTTAAAAAACAGTTTTTAAACCTTTTTTTCTACACAGTTTTTAAATCAAAATTTTTTGGAAAAAAGTTGTGAAATTTTGAAAATAGTTAATTTTTAAAAATAGTTTTTGAAAACATTTTTCTAATTTTTTAATAAAAATGTATAAAGGGGGAGGGGGTGAGTGGTGTGTGTGTGTTGAGAAGTGTGATGGGAGAGTAGCAATTTTCTTGGTAAAATTTATGCCATTCTCTTCTCCCCTCAATCTATCGGATAGTGTTCTTTTCAAAATTAAACCAACTTACAATCTCACTAACCATTTAACCAAATATCTTTTATTTGTAAAAAACAATGTTCTGTTCATTCATGTTTGCATCCAAAAGGCTTTGGGGAAATACAACTTTATTCTTTCTTGTGAGATTATAAAAATTCATTGGGTTAGTTTGGTGGTTCATCTTTTCCAACATGTGCTAATAGACTAGGGACTTTGGGCAACGAAGTAAAAAAACAAGACAATAAGTTTGATATGATTTATAAAGTTGGACACTGTACCAAATAAATGGTTCACTAATGGATATAATTTAATACTTTGCTGTCACCTAGGTTGGAACAAGCCTTGGCGATTAGGTCTATTATCCCATAGATACTAACAAATATACACCAAAAACACAGTTTTGGCACACTGAAATGTCTTGTTTGGAGAAAGGAATCTATCTATCTATATAGAGAGATAGATAGAGAGAGATAGAGAGAAATGACAGTGTGGTTAATGATAAAAGTAATGAAAAAACTGCAAAAGCTGGAGATGAAGTCCCTTTCATGGGTGAGATAGCAAGGATGTGAATACTATTGTCATTGAGTTCCTTCAAACAAAAGTTTAGATAAATAATCAAAACACTGTTATGTGTACCAATTCCGTGCACCGATTTGTGCATCAAAAATCGGAAGGAATCTATAAAACATCATTTTATTATATCGAAAGCAGACTTTCATCAATCAAAGTCTATTTTCGGTGTACAAATTGATGTACAGATCAGCACGTATATCATTTTTGTAATCAAAATTACAATTATCACATGCCCTAGATTTTGAGTGCTGACAAAGGGAGAAATATCTCATCGAAAAAAGGGGAAATAATTACAAGAATAGTAAGAGGCCCTCAAATTCTATCTACTAAATTTTCATTCACAAGAATTAAAAAAACATCATTCCATTTGTAAAGTGTAAATCTGGATTTTCTGGACATTTAGCTTATAGTGCGACACACATCGTTCAGACATTTGATGCAGAAAGCCATGTGGCACCATTTTCCTGCACTACGGATAATGTCAGTCCTATGCGGCATGACATTTTGGTAGTGCAGAAGAAAAGTTATACAATCAGTCACATGCAGATGAATCCCTGATATAGTGAATTACATGTAAATTAGCCTACCCGCACTGCAGATTAGGTTATCCCTGTGCAGATCAATATCCCGACAGTGAGGGACCAAGTTAACCAACACGACAAATATTGCAGGTGACGTGTACAAGTATTAATCGACCAATGGATTACAATTGACAGACGTATCCTGGCTATTCGTGTCTAAACATATAGAATCTAAGTTTCTATGGATACACAAGATATTCAAATCCTACGAGGATAAGGGCACTATCCAAGGAACAAATGGTTTGGCGACAATCACGAAACAAATCATATTTACCAAATTATAGGGACAAGAAGTCTAAATTGGATCCTGATTGCTAGTGAGAAGCTAGTAATCCAGATGGGCTATATAAAAGCAAGGTTCAATCCAACGAGAAAAGTACACACTAATTTGGCTTACGAACTGCATTTGTGCTTTCTTAGAGTTTCTCTCGATTAAGGACTAACTTAGTTATCAGAGAACTTTCTAGACAACAACAGCGGGAGGCCATCTATCCCTTGTTTATGAGCATAGATACAAGTGAGAGCGTAGCCAGATCAACAGAAAGTACCAGATTTGTGAGATCTCGTCTCAGAAAATAGGATTTATATTAATAAATAAAGTTTATAATATCTTGGAGATGGTTTAAAATAGAATTAAAGTAGATTTGGGCTTAGCTTTAAGTTTAAGAGATAAATATAGAAAGGAATAAACATTTGGGGGCCAAACTGTAAGGAATATAAATTAGAAGACCCATTTGAGGTTCGACCGAAAGCCATTGGATCGGTTCGGGTTAGTTTGGATTCGACAGGTCAGCCCAGCACAGATCCGACCATTGATTGGCTGATCATCAGTGTGGCAACAGCTTTGCCGAGCTATAGGGATGAGTCCCATCCAAACTGACGGATCGGTCTGACTGATGGGACAACTCAGTCATTAATTCTTTTTGTCCCACGCGTTTTGGTTCTGTCATGTTTAGAGAGTTGTTTTGGTCAGAAGCCCTGATCGGGATTGGACTTGTCATACAGAGCAGGTGGTGGAGTGCAAGGCACCCCTGCAGCATGGTTGTTCGACAGAGCAGGGAATTGTCAATTCTTGGCATTTAATGCAACCCACAAGGCCTCTGGCGGGTTTCTCAGCCCCCAAATTCAACAAGTATGATCCTAAAATGAATTCATACACCCACATCGTGCACTTCAGTCAGATGATGTCCCTCTACTCGGGGGAGGATGCATTGATGTAAAAGCTGTTTCCATCCAGTCTAGGTGAGGTTGGGTTACTCTGGTTTGACCGACTGCCGACAGGGTCTATCTCTTCATGGAGAGACCTCTCAACGGCCTTCCTGGCACGGTTCATCACCAGTACCAGAGTCAAGAAGGAGGTTGATTCCCTCCTCGGCCTTCGGCGAGCGAGGTCTGAATCTCTGTGCCAATACGTAGCCCGGTATTAGGACGTCTACAACGAGATTGAAGACTGTGATCAAAAAATCGCAGTGACATCATTCAAGCTCGGCCTGGACCACTACAACTGAGAATTCGAAGATCTGATGCTGTTCCCTCCGGCCATAATGAATGAGCTCATGGCCAGGATTGAACTCTATTCTAAACTCGAAGAGGCCAAGGAGGAGAGGAGCAAAGCTGAGCAATGCTCCGGCCACGGTTCCAGTCACAACAGTGTGGTCAAACGTATGGAGACCAACACTATCCATCAAGAAGTGCCGCGGACGTACAAGCCATACGAATTTGTGGCCCACACTATCGTCTTCAAACAGCCAACACTTATGCTCTTTTGCAAAATCGAAAAGGAGCCGTTTTTCAGATGGCCAGAGAAATGGTTGGGAGCCCAGAGAGGCGGCAACGACAAGTTTAGGTGCTCCTACCACAGAGAAAAAGGGCACTTGACAACCAATGCCGAGCTTACAAAGACTTCCTCGAGAAATTGGTCACTGTCGGCCACCTTGGGGAATACATTTATGCATAAAAAACAACTACTACCACACCGAAGGAGGATCCCAAACCGGCCCTACGCATTATCAACGTGATCCATTAGATGGTGGATCACTGACGAGAGGAGCAGCTTCGGTCAAAACTTTAGCAGATAGAGGCAAAGGAAATCCTTGCCGTACAACCCATGCCAAAGAAGCCGAAGCCAAACTCCAGGTATTCTATAACTTTCTCAGATATGGATTCAGAAAGGGTTCAGCACCCTCATGATGACGCGCTAGTCGTCACCCTACAGGTTGCCGACTGCCAGGTCTGAAGGGTCCTTATTGACCTTGGCAGTTCGGCAGATGTCATGTATTACTCCATGTTTAAGAAAATAGGGTACAAGGCAGAAGGTTTACTACCTACCGACGTGCCACTGGTAGGATTCAATGCGGCATCTGTTTGGCCGCTCGGTAAAATCCTTATCCCAGTGATCATCGACTCGGTCACAATCGAGGTAGAGTTTGTGGTAGTCAACGTCCCATCACCCTACAATGCTATCTTGGGCCGAACCTAGGTCCATAGCATCAAGGGAGTGGCTTCCACATACCACCAAGTCATTAAGCTTATCAGCAATAAAGGCGTGGAGGAGCTTTGGGGAGATCAAACCTCGGCGAAATAGTTCTACATCGCTGCTGTCAAAGGGAAGGTCACCCTTGAGCAAATCCATTGGGTGGAGGTCCCAGATCAGTCGGTGCTGGAGGAAGTCGGTACAAGTGCCTTGGCTAAATCCATTGAGGACCTTGTTACCGTCCCTTTGTGCACCGATGATCCGGAACGCTTCTTTCTTATCAGTTCCTAGTTGGCCGAAGCTGAGAAGGAGGATCTCATCAACCTCCTGAAGAAAAATATTGAAGTGTTCGCTTGGACACCCTATGAGATGTCGGGCGTAGATCTAGAGTTCATCATCCACCACTCTAATGTCCGGCCAGAGTGCCGACCCATCGTTCATAAGGCTAGACGGTCGGCGGCCGCCCATGCCGACGTAGTAATAGAAGAGGTGGACAGACTGACCGAAGCCCAGGCGATCAGAGAAGTACACTACCCCACCTGGCTAGCCAGCACAGTGGTGGTCAAGAAGATGACCGGCAAGTGGAGGGTTTGTGTAGACTACACTAACCTCAATGAAGCTTGCCCCAAAGACAGCTTCCTAGTCCCCAGGATAGATCAACTGGTCGACTCAACGGTCGGACATCCCAGAATGAGCTTTATGGATGCCTATCGAGGGTATCACCAGATAGCGATATTCGGCCCAGACCAAGATAAGACGACTTTCATCACTCTAAGGGGTCTCTACTGCTACAGGGTCATGCCCTTCGGCCTCAAAAATGCCGGAGCGACTTTCCAGAGGATGATCACTAAAATGTTCAACTCTCAGCTCGGCGACGTCATGGAGGCCTATATCGATGATATGGTGGTCAAGAGCAGGGCCGAAGAGCATCATCTGGCAGACCTTCGGGCCGTCTTCAACATTCTCAGGACGCACAAGCTTCGACTTAATGCTTCGAAATGTGCCTTAGGTGTCAACTCAGGCAAATTTTTGGGCTACTTGGTCACACGTCGAGGCATTGAGGCCGACCCTTCGCAGATCACGGCCATCCAAAAGTTGGAACACCCCAGGACCCTCAAGGAAGTTCAGAAGCTTGCAAGAATGGTAGTAGCTCTTAACCAGTTTATCAGCAGGTCCTCAGACAAATGCCGACTATTCTACGAAGTATTGAAGAAGAATAGTCGATGGCACTTCCTCTAGACCGATGAATGCAGAGAAGCCCTTGGCCAGCTCAAGGAGTATCTCTCCTCGGTTCCCCTTCTTTCCAAACCAACACCGGGGAAGAGTTATTCCTCTACTTGGCCGTAACGCCACATGCCGTCAGCTCAGCCTTGGTTCGGCAAGAAGGGGCCAAGCAGCTCCAAGTTTATTTCTCAAGCAAGTCTCTTGTCAGCGCAGAAACGAGGTACCTTCCTCTTGAAAAACTTGCCTATGCTCTGGTTATTCCTTCCAAAAGACTTGCACCATACTTCCAGGCACATACTATTGTGGTTCTCACCGAGTTCCCTCTTCGGTCCCTACTGAGACGTGTCAACTTATCCGACTGAATCACCAAATGGGCCATCGAGTTGGCAAATTTTGACATCAAATACCAGCCGAAAACAGTCATCAAAGGTCAGATCTTGGCCGACTTTATTATTAAATTCTCTCCTCGGCCAGAAGATCCTCAAACCGAAGAAATCATTGCTGACCAAGTCCATCCACAGTCACTGCCAAATCAGGACTCGTGGAGGATATTCGTCGATGGCGCCTCCAACTGCCGAGGGAATCGGGCCGTAGTTGTCCTCGTTTCTCCCGATGGCATCATTCACGAATATTCTCTCCGGTTCAACTTCAGCGCTTCCAATAATGAAGTAGAGTATGATGCCTTGCTGGTTGGACTAAAAACAGCCGAAGAGTTGGAGATACAGAGCCTCGAGATCTGCATCGACTCTTAGCTCGTAGTCAACTAGATCAACGGCGACTACGAGTACCGAGATGAACGAATGGGAAGCTACATGAAAAAGGCCAAAAGAATGCTAGAATTGTTCAGGCACATCCAAATCCAGCAGGTCAGCAGGGAATAAAATGCCCACGCCGACGCTCTAGCAGGGTTAGCCTCGACAACAGAAGCAAGAGAGCAGAGGACAATTAGCATCCAGAGCCTAGATCATCCAAGTATAGAGGCGCCGAGGCAAGCAACGGTCAACTTCATCATCCAGGGTCCAAGTTGGATGGATCCCATCATTTCCTACCTCAAAGATGGATCCATACCAGAAGACAAAAGGGAATCCCACCGAATCGTCCACAAGTCGGTTCGGTTCTGGCTAGGCCCTCAATCAAAACTCTACAGGCGGTCTTTCTCAGGGCCGTACCTCCTCTTTGTACATCCAGCACTGGTGGAAGGAGTGCTGCAAGAGCTCCACGCTGGCAGTTGTGGAGCTCACACAGGGGGAAGATCCATTGCTCACAGGGATATCTCGCAAGGGTATTGGTGGCCGAAGATGAAGGAAGACGGGGAGAAGATAGTCAAAAAGTGTGATGCCTGTCAGAGATTCTCCCCAATCATCAGACAGCCTGCCGAAGAGCTGATGCTGTTGACCAATCCATGACCATTTGCCTAGTGGGACTTGGACATCGTTGGCAAGATCCCTACGGCACTAGGAGGATTCAAATTCTTGATCACTGCAACATACTACTTTTTCAAGTGGGTGGAGGTCGAACCTCTAGTCACTATAGAGGACAAGGACGTCAAGAGATTTGCCTGGAAAAATATTGTCTCCCGCTTCGGCATCCCATACGCATTTATTTCAGACAACGGTACTCAATTCGTGGGGGACCTCTTCACTAACTTCTGTGCCGAGCACAAAATTAAATTCTACAACTCAACACCCCACTACCCACAAGGCAACGGGCATGCCGAAGCATCAAACAAGACAATCGGTAGGGGCATCACGAGAAGACTTCAAGCAGTGAAAGGCAGATGGGCCGAAGAGCTTCCTAGTATCTTGTGGGCTTACTGAACAACTCCTCGGCGCTCTACAGGGCAAACCCCATTCTCACTAGCCTTCGGCATGGAGGCAGTCATTCCATTGGAAGCCGAGCTGCCAACAATCCGAACCGAAGCATTCAACGAGCCTACCAATAGTGCAGCGATCAAGAAAGACCTAGACCTAACCGAAGAAAGACGAGATTTGGCCAGGATCAGACTGGCATCCTACCAACAAGGGGTAACCAGGAGCTTTGCAAGGACGGTCCGGTCTAGGGCCTTCAAGATCGACGACCTTGAGAAAGGTTGTGGGCAACAAGAAAAAGAGTTCAGACGGCAAGCTCGATCCCAACTGGGAAGGACCGTACAGAGTGATCGGTCAAGCAGGGACTGGGGATTACCGACTGGAAGAGCTGTACGGCACGCCAATACCGAGGCCATTGAACGCTACAAACTTGAGGCTGTATTATCATTAGTCGACATGTAATCTGGATTAGGGCCCTCTTGAATCAATGAATTGGCTTTTTTCAAAAATTCAGCTTATTTTGCCTTTCCCCTCGATGGTATTGCCAGAGCAGCTTACAATTGCCGTTCATCTACAAAACGTGCATGTAGCTCCTCAGTGGTTTTGCCGAGGCAGCTTATAGTTGTCATTCATCTATAAAACGTGCACGCAGCTCTTCGGTGGTATTGCCGGAGCAGCTTACAGTTGCCGTTCATCTATAAAACATGCACGCAACTCTTCGGTGGTATTGCCGGAGCAGCTTACAGTTGCCGTTCATCTACAAAACGTGCATACAGCTCTTCGGTGGTTTTGCCGAGGCAGCTTATAGTTGCCGTTCATCTACAAAACGCATGCAGCTCTTCGGTGGCATTGCCGAAGAAGCTTACAATTGTCGTTCATCTATAAAACGAGCCTGCATCTCTTCTGTGACATAGCCAAAGCTACCACCAAGTTTTTGATTATCTAAAAATTGTACAAGTATCACCTCGGCATGGAGCCGGAGCAACCAACAAGCATAAGCAGTTATAATATGCTACCGAGCCAAGGAAAAAGCTTTGCTACAACAAAAACCTTTTCCTCAGATGGGGGGAAGAAGGGCACATACCAAGAATAAAAGAAGCAGTCATGTAAACAAAGTTTTTCATTAAAAGACAAATGGACCGGTCACAGATCAGCTTGGCCCGAAAACAGCAAAAGAAAAAGCAAAAAAGAAAAGCAAAAAACTGCATCAGGCATCCGGGTTAGCAGGGTCGGCCACAATAGAACCGATCTCTGTAGCCTCGGTCCCAGTAGTAGGAGGTGCCGACGGAGCAGATCTCAGCCAAGCTCTACCCTTGTCCGACAACATGCGGGAGATTTCCCCCACTACTGAGGCATGGTCCTAAACTCCCATTGAGACCTTAGCACAGACCCAACCCTTCTGGAAGAGCTTCTCCTTCAGCCGGGCCACCTGATCATGGTACCCCGCTTCGGCCTCATCAAACCCACAGTTATAGCTAGCCTCGGCATCGACATCCATTTTATCCTTCTGCTCTGCCAGCTCGGCCTTCAGTCGAAGATTCTCAGCATCCATAGCAGCGACACGAGCATTCTTCACGTTCAGCTCGGCAACGTTTATCTCAACAGTTGCCTCATAGCCGCGACTTTATTCCTCAGTTCGACCAAGGAGCTATTCGCCTCCTCGAGCTTCTTACGACATGACTCGGCCTCCCTCTCCGCCAGCTGACGAGCAGCCTGGACATCACCAATGTGTCAGTCCACACCGGCGCTGGCAGCCATCATCTGCAAAAAAGAAATCATTACAACCGTACCGAGGTGAAAGATAAAGTATGAAAGCAATCAACAAATAGTCTTACCATGGCGACATGATACATCATCTGCCGGAAGCAGGTCCGGGGGCCTTTGGGGAGCTGATCCATTTCCCTCGACAGGGTGAAGGCCTGGAGCAACACCATCGCCACGGTCAGGCGATCCGCCAACAGGTCGCCCTCAACGGCCTCGACGCCCTCATATGAGAGCTTGGGCACCCACGCATGCACAACCCTCTCAGAAGACCCTGCCGTCTCAACAGTTGCAGGATTAGGAACGACCGTCTTCTCTGCAGCTGATGCACAGTGTGTGGCATAGGTAGCGTCATCCAACTGTCTGGCCCTCTTCTGCGCCCGAGCATCCCTCAGCTCAGCCTCTATCGGGACAGTTCTGGTCTGGCCCACCGGTACCTCCTTAGTGATGGCCACCAAGGGATCAACATCCATGGTAGCAGGTTCATCGCCGAGAACCTCTTATTCCAAATCAATTACTTTTCTTGGACCCATCTCTTATACGACTGGAGGAGGCGAGGACGGTTTGGCAGAATGTGAATCGGAGGCTTCAGTAGGGGCTGCCCGAGATCTAAGGGTATGTGTATACTATGTCATAGAGCCTAACAGAGTTGGAGCCGACCGTCGCTCACGAGGTAGCTCGCAAGTAGTCCTAACTCTGTCTGCTTCGGCCTTATTCTTGTAATTGCTGAGATGTACGACGTCTGCAAAAGAAAACATACGGTCAGAAAATACTAACAGAAGGAAAAGGTACGATTAAGGAAGAAATGCATACTTGGAGCGCCCTTCCGAAAGGGAATGTTGAGATCCCCCATCGGAGTGAAGAAGTTGCCGGAGACAATCATCACGTCCTCGGCATACTTATCCGAGACCGGCAGGTCAGCAATGAGGCCAGTCAGGTTGGGCTTCCTGCCAAGATAATACTTATGGGATTTCTTGTTGAAGCCAACGAAGTAGCAGCCGAAGATATCTTCAAAAGCAAGTCGGTCCGCCCGACGAAGGGTTTCATTCAGCTTCACCCCCATCAAGATCCGGTATGTGTTCACCGTCACCTGTGACGGCGTAATGCCAAGCTTGCCAAAGAAGCGAGTCAGGAATGGCTGGAAGGGGAACCTAACTCCCCCTTCAACCACGACAATGATGGGAATGTGCACATACTCCGGCCCTGGCTCTGTATCGCCGATGGGAGCAAGCACGATATTCACGTTGGCAGGAACCTCCCACTCCTCTCTGAAGGCCTAAAGATCCGTTGGAGAATCCAACATCTGCTTGAACCTATCGGACCTTTTCTTCAGCGCCATTGATTGGATCTGAACATAACACAAACAGTAAGGCATCGTTAATCGGTCCGGCATCAACCAACGCGGTTAAGCACAGGTAGACCATTGGCTTGGCCTTCAACCAATAGCCAAGGCCAGTTTGGCTCGGCGAAGAACAAGTTGAAGATGTTCTTGATCAATAAAGCCCAGAAATGTTTAGAGAAGTTTCCAGGCCCCACAGATGGAGAAGGAGGTGAATCCCAACAAAAGACGTCGCAAAATTGACGGAAAAACAGAAAGAAGTGAACGATTGAAGATAGGAGGGAAGAATGGTTACTTGGATCGAAGTTGCTACCTGAGAAAGCTTGAAAAACTCGTCGGAAACTGGGCTGGAACGGTGGCCGGAAATCGTCTGGGGGTTGCCGGAAATCGCCCGGGGTTGAGGGAAAGAAGGAGCAGCAAACGGAGAGGATTGGAAACCCTAAGGTGTCACACCCCGGATTTTCAAACCATTTTTTGAAATCATTTATTAAATGGGAAAACAAACATGGTTCATCACAATTTAAAATAAATCTAAGTACCAATACATCCATGCCACACAAACATGAAAATCTGAGAGTGGAATGTAAAAGAATAAAGTCCAACACATAGAAGGAGGGAGAGAGAAAAATTAAGTTATTACAAACCATTACTCCTATTACAAACCCAAAGGGGCCAATTTGAAATAAAATAAAATGCATAAATCTTCCAAGGAGCCCAACACATCAATGTGCTCCAAAATCATCAAGGACAGGTTCCTTACCTACAGAGTCTAAAAGGAAGGGCGTATCATGCCAAAGTAGGAAAAATATCTATCAACTAGCATGTTCTAGACTAGCGTGAACGAGTGTGTGACTATAGAGAATGATATAAACAATATGCATGAGACAATGCATGACAATGATCCATGTTCTACAATGTGACTCTACAAGCCAACATAAATGTGAGAGTGTTAACCAAGGACGCTAAAGTCAAGTATCCATAAAGATATACATTCACTGTTCTCATTCCCATTTCAATGTTCTATTTGTGATTTCTCGTTTGTTCCAATGTTTGTACGATATCATAAACAAGGGGATTCCATTATAAGTATATCCCATAAGTGTTTTATTGTCAATTTTGATAAATCCCGGGATCGCTAAAGATCAAGTACATCCCGTATTTATCCATAGCTCACAAGATGGCATGAATCCCGGAATCCCTAAAGATCAAGTACACTCCATATTCATCCATAGTTCGCTAAGGTGGTATGAATCCCAGAATCCCTAAAGGTCAAGTACATTCCGTATTCATCCAAGCATTATTGTAACATTGATAGGGCAAGGTTGAGATAGTGACTCGTCAACACACTAACCAAATCTAATCCATCTTTCCCAAAGGCCGTTGGGAGGGCTCACGTAGCCCCCATTGTACACAATGTCATGGGTGGAGAGACCACCCCGGGAATTCCTAAAACTCAAGTACATTCTCGCATAAGAACATATCAATCCCACATCATTGTTACAAATCATCCAAACCCGGGAATCCCTAAAGATTAAGTACATTCCCATGGATACATATATCAAGGTCATCCATTATTTCAAGGGGTTCATGTGTTCATAATTGGTTACATTCCGTTTCAAGTACAATTTCAATTTGCGCAACATAAGGCAACATAAGGCAATGTGCGACCAATTTTCATAAAACATGACCCATACAGCAAACCCATCTGTTAAGCCTTAATTAGGCCCAATTGCATGTATCCAAGCTCAATTTAATCAAAAGACTACTAATTGACCAAAAGTCCTAATTTTTAAAATAGGGTTCATGCATGGATTTGGGGCTTTTCCCATATATGTTCACAACATGAAATTAAACCTTTAACAATGTGTATATGACCATAAGAACTTTATAAAACCCATCAATTTCATGATTGAACCATAAACCCATGACCAATTTCATCCAAACATGTCGTATACGAAATTTGTGCAAAAGACTAGATTTCAAGGGATAAGAAGAGAAGGCATAACCCAAAACATAACTAGAGATGGATATCCCCTACCTTAATGAGGCTTTGAACAAACCCTAAAAATCCGAATTTGGTGGATGGAGAAACTATGTGGCTTGTTGGAAAGCCCTTGATATGTAGAGCAACCTTAATCCTTGCACTTTCTTCAATGGAGGCTTGGAGGTGCTTCAAAACTTAGAGAGAAGTGGGAGGGAGGCTAAGGAGGTAGAGAGAGTTCGAGTGAGAAGTAGGGTTTTAAAAATGAAGAAGATGCCCAAAAATCGGGATAAAAAGGGTTTATATAGCCCCTGAAAAAAGATCAAAAAACCCTTAATGAAAAACTGTCCGACAGGCCTGTTATCGATAACATGCATAGCCTGTTATCGATAACCGCCCTCGCGGGAGTAACAAAGGGGTTCTGGGAACAACAGGTTATCGATAACCAAAAAGGTATGTTATCGATAACCATACTCTCGGAAGCTGGTTATCGATAACATGCAAACCTTGTTATCGATAACCACACTCTCGGGTCCTAACCAAGGAGCCATATGGACAACTGGTTATCGATAACACGATGAGCATGTTATCGATAACCACCCTCTCGGGTCTTTCAATAGGTAACCGAGTTATCGATAACATGAAACACCGGTTATCGATAACCACGTTCTCAGACATTTCTATGGGCAACCGGGTTATCGATAACATAAAGAACCTGTTATCGATAACGACATCCTCGGGATTTTCTATGGACAACTTAGGTCCAAAATGAAGAAAACTTAAAATGTGCATAACTTTCTCACCCAAACTCCGATTGACGCGATTCAAGTTACGTTGGATTCGTAATCGAATTATATACCATATTATAGGGTCAACCACCTCAAAATCGCGACGAGATTTTGAGACAAATATAAATCGTGCTTCACAACTCGATTTAAAGAGCTAATTTAATTTCGAAAATCGATTATAAAATATGAGTCGTTACATCTCAACCACCTTAAAAAGATTTCGTCCTCGAAATTTTCTAAAGTAATGGTACTAAGTACAAACACAAGCTCGACTCAAACAAAGTAAATCAAAATAAATCCGTATACTTGCTACGAATCTCGTCTTCTCACTCCCATGTCGCCTCTTCCGTACCATGGTTGCTCCACAACACCTTCGACAAAGGAATCGTCTTCCCACGTAGCACTTGCTCCCGTGAATCAAGAATGCGTACATGCCTTTATTCGTAAGACACGTCAGCCTCCAACTCTACATTCGATCAATCTATAACGTGCGACGGGTCCGGCTCGCATTTACGCAACATTGAAATATGAAAAACGTCATGAACGTTGGAAATGTTAGACGGCAAAGCAAGTCGGTACGCGACTTCCTCAATCTTCTCAATGATGTCGAACAGACCAATGAAATACCGCATCAACTTTCCCTTCTTCCCAAAACGCGAAATTCCACGACGAGGCAAAATGTTAAGAAATACATGGTCAACCACCTCGAACAATAAAGGAGTACGACGTCTATCGGCATAACTTTTGTAGCGACTCTGTGCGGTAAGTAATCTCTGGCATATAGTCTTAATCTGCTCGGTAATCTACTGTGTCATCTCCGGCCCAACAATAGCGGACTCACCAATGTCTAACCAACAAACGGGGGAGCGACATGGCCTACCGTACAAAGCCTCGAAAGGTGCCATACCAATACTCGAATGAAAACTGTTGTTGTAGGCGAACTCGATTAACGGCAAATGGTCCATCCAACTCCCATGAAAGTCCAACACGCAAGCTCGTAACATATCCTCCAAAATCTATATTGTGCGCTCTGACTGGCCATCGGTCTGCGGATGAAAAGCGGTACTGAACATAAGCTTCGAACTGAGAGAAGCCTGCAAACTGTGCCAAAAGCGTGAAGTGAATCGAGGATCTCTGTCGGATACGATAGAGGATGGAACTCCGTGAAGTCGAATGAACTCCCGAATATACAACCGGCTCAAAGAATCGACAGACTAAGCAACCCGAATCGGCAGGAAATGAGAGGTCTTCATCAAACGGTCAACAATGATCCAAATAGCATCCTAACCACCCGGCGATCTAGAAAAACCTGAGGCAAAATCTATCGTCACGTGCTCCCATTTCCACTCGGCAATAGGCAATGACTGAAGCAAACCGACAGGGCGCTGATGCTCGGCCTTTACTTGCTGACAAGTAAGGCATTTGGAAACGAACATGGCTACATCTCTCTTCATTCTCGGCCACCAAAACTCACGCCTAAGATCGTGATATATCTTCGTGCCTCCCATATGAACGGCTAATGGCGAGTGATGAAACTCATGTAGAATGCCCCCATGGCAAGACGAGGGAACAAACAACCGGCCACAAAAATGCAAACTGGTATCGGCATGGATCATCCATCCCCGATGCACATCTCCGTTAAGAAACTTAGCTCGAAACTCCATAGCCTCTGAATCATCGGCCTGTACCTCAATAACCCAACGTGATTAGCTCTGAATGAATAGACAAGTTGCACAACGTGGCTTGCTCTCCGACCTCTTCGGCATGCAACACGAATGGACCCAAGTCCTCCATGGACCTCCAACCATGCACGGCTAGGCTAGCAAGATGACATGATTTCCAGCTCAACGCGTCGGCTACAATGTTAGCCTTACCTGGGTAATAATGTAGCTCGAAGTCGTAATTCTCCAAGTGCTCCATCCATCGCCTCTATTGAAGTTCAACTCCTTCTGCGTGAACAAATACTTCAAGCTCTTGTGATCCGAAAACACTTCAAATTTTTTGCCATACAGATAATTCCTCCACATCTTGAATGCGAATACGATAGCTGCCAGCTCTAAATCATGCGTCAGATAATTTTTCTCATGTGTCTTCAACTGCCTCGAACCATAAGCAACG
>NMUG010001137.1:0-18849 GCA_002855965.1 Monotropa hypopitys
CACAGTCAAAATTCTAGCACTAATTAAATCACAAAATAAAAGTGATTTACAAATGTGATTTAATGTTATTCTCTTATAAATAATTGTAATCACAATTGAATTGAATTGTATCCTGAATTATTAAGTATTTAAATCTTATTGGTGCAATTCAGTTTCAGATTTGATAATAATATAGGATATGACTTGAATATAGAAACCTTCCTTGTTAAGAATATGATTAATATTCTCTTATTTCATTATGGATGTATATTCATCCTAATTGATTTGTTTTGAACGAATCATGTCATATTATGGAAGCTTATATAGGTATCAAAGGCATGTACAAAAGGGAGCATCTAATTCAAAATTAGAACCGGAGTTCGAAGTAGAATTTTGCGCAGAGTTCCGGCCGAAATTGCGATCCAAGTTCAAAATTTGAATTTGATTTTTGGCAAGCTTCAAGATCATTCTAGAATAGATGTATTGTGCTGGTCCAGACTTCAATCCAATGTACATATTCCAGAGAATTCTATATAAGAAGATTGAAGAATTAAGAAGAAAGTTTACAACTCTTCTTCAACTTTCATTCTCTCAAGTCTTCTTCTCTCCAAGCTCTACAAGTCTATAGCTCTGAATTTTCAGTAGAATTACAGTAGAGTTTTTGTAACATCCCGCACTAAAAAATACACTAAAATTTAAAATTTTTCATAAAACTCTTAATCAAATAAACCTCGAGTGCACATTGTCAAACATGAAACCACTGAAATAATTAAATCCTCAAACATGAGTCCAAAGTGCTACAATACTCAATCCTCAAGGAAAAACAAATGTTTAAATGAAATACCCACTACTAATACAATTCTCCTCATAAGTCTCTGCACGAAAAGCCAATGATAATTCTACTAAGAAAAGTAAAAGAACCACAAGTCATTATTAGATTTCTCTTCCACAAACGACCTCTGTCAAATCATCATCTCCAATCAACCAATGCCCTTCAGCCTCGTAGTGGACCGCTAAACTTGCAACCTATTTCCAAGCCAGAGACAAGGAAACATAGTGTGAATATGATATGTTTAATTTCCAAAACACAAATAATTTCGAAGTCAGAAATCATAAAGACGTACATGAACAATTTCTCTTACAACTAACTACATCCCATGCATGATACTTATATATTCTGGCCGAAGCCCTTTTTCCAAAAAGGTTTGAGCATCCCATGCCCTGAAAATAGCTACTACTATAGGTAGTAGTTCGTACGCCCCGCACACTAGAAACTTGGGGTACGTCCCACGCACCCGTTGGTCTAACATTGGTAGCCAACAATCACCACCCGTCCCACAGAGGCATGCATAATATATTTAATAGTGCATATTATGCTTTAATCTCAACTCATGCATATGTATCTATGCATAACAATCACACCATATCATCATGCTCATACAACATTCTTCTCATGCTTTCATGTATTTGACTTAACAACAGAAAACTATTACTTCTCATGCACAATAAAATAGTGTAGCTAAAACAGTCTTGCATTTGTACCATTAAAGATACCTTATCCTTACACTCACCGATACCGTGCGATTCAAACTTTCTCCTTGCCTTTGAGCGAGGCCTCAATGCCTTCCTCAAGAGTTCCTGTCAAAACCACTAAAATTTCAGTGCACAATGTACGTATAAAATTGACAAGGAAACATAAATTGAATCATAAGCTTGACAATAACATAAAAGAGTTACACATCCATTGCTATCCTTTTTCAACACATTTAATCCTCACTAGGAAACCCTTAAGTGTTCATCATATCTAAACTAGGTTAAACATGTACGTGAACATATGTATATTCCCATAAACATCTCCACTACAAAAAGACAAGAATTATCACCTCATAAGGCTCCTTAACCAATCATCATCCATAAGCCTATACAAGTAAAAATCCTCCTTATACCCACAACCAAACCATAAATCATATATACTTCCTTAGAAAATCTATAGATCCGGTGGCCATATTCATCATATCTAAATATGAAGGTGGTACAAAAACCTAACCCAAGTATCAAAGGAGAGATAGAGAGATTTGACTTCATAAAACCTTAAGATTAAACTCAATGTATATATTTTTCTATGGAAAATCTATAGATCCGGACATGAGCATGAACATACATAAGCCTTAAACTTATGTATATTCAACTCCATAGATTAGGAGAGGAGATAGAGAGATAGAGATTACATGTACCCAAATAAATCAAAGTACTTACCAAGAGAATAGGCCTACAAGAAGAATCCTTGTACCAAAATCCACCAATCCCTTCAAGCTTCAAGCTTTCTTCAATGGAGGTTTCTTCTCTCTCTAAGCCTCTCTCTCTAGGTTAGAATGCCCAAAGTGAAGGCTAAAATCTCTTAAGTATAGCCCTAATACGAATTAGGGTGATTAGGAACCAATCTAGGCCGAAAAAGACCAATATGCCCTCTTAAAAACGATTTTCGGATTTTTACACAGCGTCAACTGGTTATCGATAACCAGACCCCAGTTATAGATAACCAGGTTTTCGAAAAAATAAAGACGGAACAGAAGAACTTCCGGTTATCGATAACTACCAATCTTGTTATCGATAACAAACCTTAAACACCCGGTTATCGATAACTACTCACCACGTTATCGATAACCAACACCTCGGGATTTTTGGCAGGTAAACATCAAACTCTCAATTATCGATAACTACCAAAACTGTTATCGATAACATAGGCCGCTGGATTTTTGGCTGAGCTACCTCGAACACTCAGTTATCGATAACTACCTAACATGTTATCGATAACACAGGCTGCTGGATTTTTGGCTGGGCTACTGCACAACATGGTTATCAATAATCGCCTTCCTGGTTATCGATAACCAGCTCCTCGGGAAGAATGTTTGGACCAAGACTTTCTCCACTAACTCAAAACCCCCATCACCACAACACTCTCCAATATACTCTACACTACCTTTTATGATTTTCCAACTCTCTAACCCCTAAGCGATTAGACCCAAATCATCAAAATTTCCATAGTTATTCTATGCGAAAATACTCTAATTAATTATAATCGAATTCTAAGAACACGGGTATTACAGTTTTGGTTTATATTTTAGAGAGAGACTCTTGTATTAGTCTTTAACTTTCATCTCTCTCTTTAAGGGATAATCTTATCTTGTAAAGGAGGTGTTGTCTTACTCCTACAAGATTATCTCTTTTCTACTTTTCCATTGATATAAGGTTCATACCTTGGGCTAGGTTGGAGACCACCTTGTTGTAGAGTTCTCAAAGTGATTGTAACAGTTGGAGACCACCCTTGAATGTTCTCAAAAGCTTGTAACCGCTAAGATAGTCACGCATTGTGACAAGCCTAACGATTAGTGGAACTATCACTTATTGGTGATAGAAGTGGACGTAGGTAGGGGAGAGACACATCCCTATTGAACCACTATAATTCTTGTGTGTATCTCTCTCTCTCTCTTGCACTTTTATTATTTTTGAGATATTAAAATATATTGTTGATCTAAATTTCAAGAATCAAAACAATCCTGGAAACCTTAACCGTTGCCGTATTGCAACAACTCAGGTGTAACGTAAGATTTTTGGAATTGATTCTCGAATACGGGTTAGAATATATTTTAATATATTGTTGGCTGGAAATTTTCAGTTTCATATTATTTTAGTTTGTTCAAAACAAAAGGATTAAGTCACAATTTTTATTTCTTAAAAAGGATTTAAAAGGTTTTAAAAAGTTAGTATACTATTCTATTGGACCAATTTACCCCCTCCCCCCTCTTGGCTGTATATTGGAATAACAAGTAAGAATAAACTAAGAAGATTGACTGAGTAATTGGCGATTGAGTAGCCTTCAGTATAGAGTAGAGATAGATATAACTCGATGATATTTATCATTCGGAGATGTTTAGTGAAAATTGTAGTTGGGTTAACAGGAACATTTTTTATCGGCAAGGTTACTTGAATTGAGGAGTATGATGTTGAGAATCAGAATTAGGTATACCTTTCATTTTTTAGTATAAAAGATGTTATGAGTTATAGTTGCTTTAGTTGGGGGCATGAAGAGGTTGAGATGAAAGATAATAAAAATGGTAAAGAATATGATGATTTTGATAAGAAAGAGAGGTTGTCTTTAAAAGAAGAATGGTGTAAAATTCTTGTGTAGGCAAGCTAATCATGTTGAAATTGGTAAGTTAAAAAAATCATGGAAAAAAGAAATAGCTTGGGAAAGTATGGTTCACCCTTAATAATCAGAGTGTATTGTGTGTAGAGTTATGTAATTGTAGAAAACTACTTTGGTAAGAGAAGATGTTAAGTTTAATGGCAGATAAGGAAACAATGGATAAAAGTTGTTGAGATCGTGGTTCAATATGAAATGAAGTGGATCAAAAGATAAACTCCGTGAAGTGAACCTTAAACATTGATGTAGTTTTTGGTGAGAGCGAATGTTTCATGGTAAGTCACCTTGATGATATAATGTGTTGTGTATGTTGTACAAAAATGAAGAGAATTGCTGATTATTTCATGAATGAAATAAAATATATTTGTAATGAAAGTAAATATCATCTTAAAAATGATTGTACTTGTTGAGTTTTATAATAAGTCAAGCATGTTCTAGAGTTAGAGATAATGGATGTAATAGAATCATACATTTGAAGGATATGTATAAAATAAATTAAGAAGTGAATAATCAAAGTAGCATAGTAGAAGCGTGATAGACTTCTATTTATTTAACTTTCGAAAGTGGTGCTTGTATATTCATTTTATCCACACAATGGTTTCTGTTGTAGAGTGGTGTTAGGGTTAAATGACATAGAAATTGGAATACCATTATAAGCTTGTGAGTAAGATGAACACTTAAGTGTCATTAAATTAGAGTTGGGTTAATTCTAATGGTTGGACTATTCTTAAAAGTGATCATCTATTTTGAATCAATAATTAGGCTTGTTGCCATGAGTTTTGAAATAAAGGTGAAGTACTGATTTCTTATAAAGTTGGCCAGTGTGGGCATAGATTGAGAAAAATAATAAGAGTTGGTCGTTTTGGCAATCCTTCAGGAATGTGTGGCATGGTGGTCAAAGGGTGAGAGTGGTACCCCAGTGTTGTAAAAATTATGGCATATAGCCATGGGTGTGTGTGTATCACCCTATTGTTGAAAAAAAATATTGCATATAATATACGGATAAAAATGAGTTCAGTTCCATAATGGACATTGAACATGATTTGATAACTATTTACATATGCTAGAGTGTGGCACTGTTGGAATATTAATCGATGACTAAATGTGAAATCAAGCATGTGATTAATGGGGTATTATCGCCAACGTTAACTTTTATTCTATGTGATTTCTTGAAAGAGTGGTGGTTGTTGATTGGCCCCTAAAGGCAATGTGCACCCTAGTTGTAACCACCCCAAAATTTGAGAAACATTTTTTTAAATACATTTAAATAAACAATGGGGAAGTTAATAGTAGTAATCAAACTCAGTACGGTAGAAATTCTCATTACATTTATCTTGATACAATGTACAAACTGAAGGAGTACAATAAAGAGAGTACAACTGAACTATCAACTACAAACTGTAAAGAGAAGGCACAACCACCAAAGTACAACAACCTGTAAACTGAAAGAAGAGTACAACAGTCCAACGGGAACCAAGACTGCAACTCCAACAGAACCAACCGCTAGTACCAACTCCAAGTCACCCTACAAGAAGCATCCTGCAGTACAATCCTGGAAAGGGAGGGAAAGGTGGGTCTGAGCAAACACAACTCAGTTACGGTAACAACTAAAGTCTAACAGGGGTGCACCAGAAGTGCAAGTCTAAACAGAGTAAACAAGGGTGAAGCAACTGAAAGTAGAGAGGGCAGAGAGTGAAGTAAACGCATGTCCACTCACACAACTGTAACCAGGGAGCCAAGAACCAACCCAAGTAGAATCACCAAGTACAACCAAACCGGAACCTCCAAGTGTAACCCAAACCGGGGCCAACCCGCCAAGACAAGTCAAGCACCTCACAACCTCTCGTCCGAGCAACCCAACACAACAGTACCACTAGAGAGCTTACCAAACCAGGACCACGCTCTCAAACACCACCAAAGGATACAACCCTACTGTAACCGCTGGAATCCACACAACTCCACTCACATCCTTTCCTTTGGTAAAACATCAAGTGTGGTGGATTTTATTGTTATTGATATTGGAGATATTGGAATTGTCCGTTTTCTTTCTTTTCTTTCCATGTGTTCCAGTAACCAAATCCTGGAAGACTCCTCGTGGTAGTGAGTCTCGAGTCGACCTCCAAGAGGCTAAATATCCATCTGTGTTGAGCTCTGTTCCATGGCCCTGCCTGCCGACGTGCACATGTCTTATTTCGGGACTTTCAGGAACTCGTTTATCCTACCTATTGGCCAATTGGATTCTTCCTAGATCCCGCCTGCCGACGTATCTAGTAATTCCGCGACTTTCGGGGACGCGTATCCCCCCACTCAACGAAACCACAGTTGCTTGGGCAGAAACCTCCAAGACAGCATCTAACACGAATCACGGTTGCGTGGGTATTCCCTCCTCCTAGGCAGCAACCAACCAGAGATTACGTGTCATTCCATTTAGTGTTAGTCATTATAGTTGAATTTGGGTGAAGGATCAAAGATTCCAAGAAGGTAGTCCTCGTAGGATCTATCCTTCGTATTTGTCGTTCATTGAGGATCTTGCGTTCATTGGGTGTATTCATTATCTTTCATTGATGTTTCCACTTCCCATAACACTTTCACATTTCCATTCATAGGCGGCCAAGACACGCCAACATTCTACCACATCTCACGTCATTCATACAAGGGTGGACAAGACACACCCACAATACATCCGCACAAGAATATCCAAGACGTGACAACAATATCCACTTCCCAACCGTGAAAGTCAAACATCAAGCCAAACACACACTCACCCAAGAAGGTCATCTAACCATGACGACTTACCAAAAGAACCCAATGACAAGTACTTCCATTTGAACAACCAACAAATCATCATTTTACCCAACTATGACTTCCCAAGCCGTACCACAATCCATATTCCAAGACTTACCAATTTTCCCAGATTAAGTTCACCTAAACCAATTTCTCACCCAAGGGTAATCATTACCACAAAACCTCTTCACATCATATACAAGAACAACACAAGTTTCACTCATTCTCATAGGAACCCAACAAGACTCAACGTGACACAAGTCCACCGAATACCACTCATAGACTCACTAGGGACTTTCATCGAACACTTAGCATGCACAAAGGATTTTAGGGTCTACTACACCCGAATGTTCCTACTAACCTCACAATCACCTCAAACCATTTGGATTTCCCTAAAATTCCCAAGACCAACACACAACGAGGGATTTACGAATTCGACTACTCAATCGAGGTGTAAGGGAGAAATCGAATAACAATCAATCGAATACTCAAACAACAACGAATGAATCTAGAACGAACATTTCTACGCACACAAGGTAGAATTTAAGAGTTACCCACATTTTGTCGTCAGGGTCGTCTTGCCGGAAAGTCGCCGGAGAAATCGCCGGAAAAATCGCCGCGAACCTATATACGCCAAAATGATCACAACAATGAGCACTACAATGTTTACTAAAGACGCGAATCAAGAAACCCATTTCTAGAAATTGACTTACCAACGAATGACGACTACTCGCTTCAATCCTTACGTTGCCGGAGAGATCTTGATGCGGTGAACAACGTTTCTCCTTCGCAAAACTCGATCCGAGTTCGTTTGGACCTTCGATTTGAAGAGAGAATGGAGAGAAGGTTAGGGTTTGAGAGAGAGAGGGAAGATTTGCAGAAATGGGGGAGAAATAATGCCCAAAATCAGGCCAAACGTGTTTATATAGGACCCCCAAATCCCCAAACTGCCATTCACTCACACTTTCGCGTAGAAAATATTCAGGCGGCGACCGGTCGGCGATATGGGGTGTACCGGTCGACGACTCTCTGCTTGCTCCCGACCGATCGGCGAAAATACGTGTACCGGTCGGCAAGAGTAAAATTTTACTGAATTGAAAAGATGGATTTTCCGAGAATATTTTGGCCATAACTTCTCCGTCCGAACTCCGATTGAGACGATTCAAGTTGCGTTGGAATCGTAATCAAATTATCTACGACTTCCATGAATAAAGATTTCTGATTTGAAGAACGAATCAAATCGATAAATTTCAAACGCGATTAATGATTTTCAATTTATTTAAAACACATGGAAATTAATTAAAATTTCCGGAGTATGACAAACTACCCTTCTTACAAAAATTTCGTACTCGAAATTTACTCGCGCAAGAGATTAGAAGATCAACGCAATCACTAACAAGAATACCCCAAAAGAATTTGAACGTCAAGCACCTTCACCACGAAGGAAACCAATTCGCGATAGAGAACCACACACGACAAGCTTCTACACAACCAGAAACGAATTTCCCAATGCTTAACCGGAACTCAATAGACGATAAAACAAACAAGTCGCACTTAAGGACCGAAAGTCCACTAACGGAATACTCCAACGGGAGTCACACAACGTTCTTCATCACACTTTTGCCACGAACACGCAACGATCAACATAAAATCCGTCCAAGGGGTTCAAACCGCTTTCAAGGAAGATGCACCAACATGTAAGAGAGCATCCCCGAACCACGAACAAGCCAAAGGTATGTCGAGATACCAAACCGCAATCGAGGACTTATTCACAACCAACTCAACCCGTATATATATACATGCCTTTTATCCACTATGCAACAAATATACACATCCTGGTGTGATGACAGAGTGATATGTGCGATCGTTTTGAGAGGCCCCGGCCGAAGGCATTTCCCAATTCAATACGCACCCGTCAAACTTGCATCCCACAATCAAAGAAAAACACACGCACGCAACACCAATTATACAAATGCTAAGTCCAAGCAACATGACTTCGCATAAACTCACACCAAGTCTAGCAATTTCAAGATGTATTCGTACCCATTCCCACGATTCTATTCGATACGTTACCTTGACGATCCACATTCTTCCCGCAAACGATTACAACTATATGTATGAATACCACGACTAGGCGAATAACAACAAAAGAAGTTAGAACTTCTTACCGCGATTCAACTTTTCAACACGAACAATCCGTAACCGAATCAAAATGATAAGGCCTAAACAAGGTGCCTCAACCACAACAACAACAAGAGTCAAGCAATACTCATCGAGATGTTTCCAAGGCATAAAGGAAATAACCACAAGTAGATGTATCTTTGCCAATCACGCAAAAATACCAAGTCTCAACGATGAATACGAATCGCAAACCAACATTTCACTCAATCAAATTAGAGTCTTGTGTGCTCAACAAAGCAAAAGATGCACACTACAACAAGAGTACAATAGATTCCAAAAGGTCCAAATGTGCAACCACGCACTTAGAATTCAACAACAATTTTTTTTGCATAGTAAGGAAGCGATAGGAAATTTTCAACAAAAAGGTGTTACGGACATCACCATTCTTCTAAAGGTTGAACAAAATGCAACGAAACCACACGACTCTCAACCCACTTCTTCACTGATTTGGACAATCCCTTGCCATATGACTGGACTCGCCGCAACGGTAACACGACTTCGAAGGAGGTGCGGGAGCGGTGCACTGTGAACGATAGTGACCCGACTGACGACACTTGTGGCACACGATCTGAAAAGCTGAAGCCATTTCCGGCTTGCGCGAAGAAGAGGATGAACCACCACCTCGACAATTCCCGAACATTTCCACTTGATCATGATCTCGCTTCTTGCTAACATTTCTAGCCGAACCAACACTCGGACTAGCAATACGGGGAGAAGGCCCCACTCTAGGTGTCGTCAGCAAACGACTAAGGCACGACTCCACTGCTCTGGCGCTTTCCAACAAGGATGCATAATTCTGAACGTGTAAACCCACGACATGTGGCTGAATCTCAGGACGCAATCCTCTCTCGAATCTTCTGCATTTCTGACTTTCTGAGCGAACTAACTCCAATGCAAAACGCGATAAGGAATAGAACTTTGTGGCATACTATGTGACCGTCATGTCACCCTGCGTCAGGATCTCGAACTGCAAACCCATCGCAGCACGAAATGATTCAAGAAAGAATTGGGCATCGAACACTTCCTCAAACTGAATCCACGACATACCCTCTGCCGAAGAGGAAGAAGAACCAGAAACAATGCGCCCTTTCACTATGAACCTCCACCATTCACTAGCTTCTCCAGTCAACTGACCTGAAGCCAAGGACACTCGCACGGAATCTTCCACGATGGACAACGTTTCTACAATTCTGCGAATCTCACTTAACCAGTAATTTGCCTCTAACGGATTCTCGGATCCATGAAACTTAGGAGGGTTGAAACGGAGGAAATCTCTAACCATCTGTCGATGACGATCCTTTTCACTGTAAATTGCTCGAAACGAGGTTGAGCATTATTCTCCATAACCACTTCAGGAGTAGAAACTCCGCGACGAATCCGATTCGCAACATGACTAGGAGCCATCGAAATACTGGCAACAAGAAAGAATTATCGTCACTACACGAAAATAACCACTTCAAGATAGAAAAGACGAACATTGCACGGAAGATATAAGATTCCCAAAAGACAAAAGACCCACAAATGGCTATCAAGCACAGATCATCCAGGATTTGGGAACAAAATAGCACGATCTTAAGAGAGAAATAGGAGGACAAACCTCACTACACCCTGATTCACACAAGCGGAAGCCCAAAACAGAACTTACAATCACAAACCAAATCCGACTTATGCCTCAAAACCGGAAAACCGACAAGTTTCAAAACCTCATTCTTCCCAAGTCAAGATTTTCCCGCTACACATTTACCAAGGAAGAGTTCCAAGACTCAAGGGACTTACGAAACCACAAGACAACCATGAAGTTGTACCTCAAGGAAAAAAGCCAACGAATCTCAAGATCTAACATCGTACCACGAGTCACAATTTTCACTAACTATCCACAAGGAAGGGTCTCAAACCCACGAGACAACGGAAGCAACACAACATTCTCAAGGAAGCTAGGTACCCAAGAGCACAACCGCAGACTCAACACTAGCTTCGAGGGAGAGATAACACTCATCTACCAAACCAACTGAAGAACTCAACACCACAAGAAGGAGTCGGAACAACATAGCGACTCTACGGAAGCGAACTCAAGATAGACGGTGCTCCAAGGCACACGAGACAATCATATCATCTGTAATAATCCTAAGGAACCCATGAAGACTAGGTGTCTTCCCACGGTCCGAAGGTATTCATACCGAAAGCTCTGATACCAACTGTAACCACCCCAAAATTTGAGAAACATTTTTTTAAAATACATTTAAATAAACAATGGGGAAGTTAATAGTAGTAATCAAACTCAGTACGGTAGAAATTCTCATTACATTTATCTTGATACAATGTACAAACTGAAGGAGTACAATAAAGAGAGTACAACTCAACTATCAACTACAAACTGTAAAGAGAAAGCACAACCGCCAAAGTACAACAACCTGTAAACTGAAAGAAGAGTACAACAGTCCAACGGGAACCAAGACTGCAACTCCAACAGAACCAACCGCTAGTACCAACTCCAAGTCACCCTGCAAGAAGCATCCTGCAGTACAATCCTGGAAAGGGAGGGAAAGGTGGGTCTGAGAAAACACATCTCAGTGACGGTAACAACTAAAGTCTACTACACCCGAATATTCCTACTAACCTCACAATCACCTCAAACCATTTGGATTTCCCTAAAATTCCCAAGACCAACACACAACGAGGGATTTACGAATTCGACTACTCAATCAAGGTGTAAGGGAGAAATCGAATAACAATCAATCGAATACTCAAACAACAACGAATGAATCTAGAACGAACGTTTATACGCACACAAGGTAGAATTTAAGAGTTACCCATATGTTATCGCCGGAGTCGTCTTGCCGGAAAGTCGCCGGAGAAATCGTCGGAAAAATCGCCGCGAACCTATATACGCCAAAATGATCACAACAATGAGCACTACAATGTTTACTAAAGATGCGAATCAAGAAACCCATTTCTAGAAATCGACTTACCAACGAATGACGACTACTCGCTTCAATCCTTACGTTGCCGGAGAGATCTTCACGCGGTGAACAACGTTTCTCCTTCGCAAAACTCGATCCGAGTTCGTTTGGACCTTCGATTTGAAGAGAGAATGGAGAGAAGGTTAGGGTTTGAGAGACAGAGGGAAGAGCTGCAGAAATGGGGGAGAAATAATGCCCAAAATCGGGCCAAACCTGTTTATATAGGACCCCCACTTGAAATCCCCAAACTGCCCTTCACTTACACTTTCGCGTAGAAAATATACAGGCGGCGACCGGTGGGCGATATGGGGTGTACCGGTCGACGACTCTCTGCTTGCTCCCGACCGGTCGACGAAAATACGTGTACCGGTTGGCAAGAGTAAAATTTTACTGAATTAAAAAGATTGATTTTCCGAGAGTATTTTGGCCATAACTTCTCCGTCCGAACTCGGATTGAGACGATTCAAGTTGCGTTGGAATCGTAATCAAATTATCTACGACTTCCATGAATAAAGATTTCTGATTTGAAGAATGAATCAAATCGATAAATTTCAAACGCGATTAACGATTTTCGATTTATTTAAAACACATGGAAATTAATTAAAATTTCCGGAGTATGACACTAGTTGTCCTTGTATGTTGACTTGGCTCGTTATCGTGTTGCAATGTTAAGAAGAAGAAAAATTAAAATTCTTAGGTGTCTCTATTTATTTGGTGATTTCTTAGATATGTTGCATTATCTTAAAAAGAGGAAAACATGATGTCTTGAATCGTGTGGTGAAATTTTGGTTATCTAGATTGGGAGGTTGATTGAGAAGTTGTTGATAGGAAAGATTTTAGGTTACATAAAAACTTTTGTGGTGATAATAGTAATTGAACTAAAGGCTATGTTGATTTGGTGGAGTAGAGTTATATTTATGAGATGGGTTATGAGAAGTGATAATAATCTTATGATAGCATATTATCTTGAGGGTTAGAAAGTGGAATTTCTAGAGGTAATGAAAACAAAAGTATTGATTTTGTTATGACTGTCATGAGTAATTATCACTGAAATTATTTTGAGGTGATTTAAGGGTAATTTGGTGAAGGCATGTATGATGTGAGTCCTTGAACATTGATGCTAGTGAAGATGCAAAAGTTTTATAGTTGAGAGTTGGTATGGAGGAGGGAAAGTGTTAAGAGTAGGAATGCTAGAAGTGAAACTGATATCCTATTATGGTTAACTAAATGGTGGATAGAAAGAAAATAAGATGAATATAGTTACACTGAGGAAAGAATATGAAAAGTCAAAAACTTGGGAAATTTCGAGGATCGGTATCCTTGTACCCTGAAATATGGAGTGATGGAAGGGTTTGTAAGAAGATTTTTAATTGTGTAGGTTTTTGGGCATTGTGGTAATCTTAGAAAAGTGGAATGTGAAGGTGCCTAGTTGTGGTGCTTAAATTTCGAGGATGAAATTTTCTAAGTGGGGAGAGTTGTAACACCCGTATCAATTTTAAATATTTTTAAATCGATATATTATTACTAATAAAAGATGGAGAAGAAAAGATAAAAAATGTAAAGTAATTAAGAGGATTTAATCTTTTAATAAGAAATTTTTAAATATAACTAGGTTATATTTATATAATACCTATGTATTATAATTAGAAGAATGGTAGGCAAGGGTAATTGGAATAACTAAGGAAGGGAAAATACATCATTGTGGTGTAAAAATCTGATTAGGGTTGATAGGGTGGTGGCTAATTCTCATTAGACCTAATCTAATTGTGCTTGAGGTGGTTAAGGAGGAAACAAGGGAGAGACCTAAGGAGATTTGGCAAAATAAGGGTAAATCGAAGAGTTTTTGAAGAGGATTTATTCTACAAAGTTGTTCATAACGTAAGTGAGGTACTTTCTACCATTTTTTATTTTTAATTTCGTGCTTGATTAAGGCTGGATTAAGAGTTTTTCAATAATCTCGTTTAAGATATGAAAATTCTTAGATCTACTCTTAGATATTTGATTTGGAGATGTTAGAGTGGGTATTTGAGGTCTAAATTGAAGTATGTTAAGGGTATAGATGTGTACTACATCTTAGTGTACTTGATTTTCAGATTTTGGATATTTGAATCGATTTTTGGAGGATTAGGTCGAGTTGGAACTACTGTTTTTACAACAGTACTGTTTCTGTGTACCAACCGGTATGCACACCGGTATAACGGGCGGCATACCGGTCCCATACCGACTAGTTCAAAATTTGGGCAGAAAATAAAAGTTGTGCATATCGTCGAGAGCTTTCCAACGTTATATTATAATATAAAAACAGAGTTACGTAGCAAAAGGTATGCCCATTTAAAGTTGACATAGTTATGTGGAGGAGCTTGGGCATTCCTCTTTGGTTTCCTTGGCCATGTTTTGGGAATTGCTTTGAGGCTTTGTGGTTTAGTTTAGGGATGTAATTGGACGGTTTTAAGAGTATGATTTAGGTTCTTAAATAATCTAACAAAATCATTAATCAATCGTTTGATGTATAGTTATTTATTTGGTACTTCGAGAAGCATATGGTTATATAGGTTTGAAGAAGTTAAGAACCAGTGTTTAAGTATGTAATTAATAATTATTACTTAATAGGGATTATTTATATACTTTTGTAAAGTTATAACAGGACGCAAGCTGGAATCACATAAGGAGGCTCAGTAGATAGCTTTTGCGAGTTCACCTACTTGGTGAGTGTGTAGATTTCTTTCATTTATAGAACTTTGATTTTTATGCTACATGCTAGTTGAATATGAATGCTTACTTGAATTCCTTTGTGTGTAATACATGTTTCACATATCTTGATTTGTTGTTGGGGTTAGGGATTCTTGTGTAATCTAAGTTATTTGTTCACATGATGAATGATACATGTTTTAGACTCATGTTAGTTGTTTTTTCAGTTGGTATACTCTCACATGCTTCACACTTGTTTCAAATGTGTTGATGACATTGATGATATTCTACCTTCTTACTTTTGGTATGTGAAGCATGATACATGGCATGGATTGGTATATTATGGAGTTATGAATTTGTGATATTCATTTGTTGATTGTACATCTATGTATATTCCTATATCACTATGTGGTGACGTTGGTGGATCCTCGGCAATGGGCTTAGAGGGCAATAGATGCTTAGCAATACAGCCCTAAGACGGTAGATGTTATTTCATGAGGATTATCCCCAGCATCGGGCTTAGGGGCAGTAGATGCTTAGCAATATGGCCTTAAGACAGTAGATGCCATTCCGTGGGGATGTGTTGTATTCCAGTTGTGGTATTGAGAAACAGTAGATGCTTAGCAATGTTGTCTCAATGTTATGTCTTCCATTGATGGAATACTAGGGCTTGATTGATTCACCCTTAGCTAATAGGTTTGATTGATTCACCCTTAGCGTTGGTGTGTTGGTGGTGTGTAGAAGCTTTCCAATATCTGTGAAAAGATGCATTTTATAACATCCATATGCATTTGCATATTTATATTTATGTTGAGGACTTATATTAGGGGAGAGGCACAACCCCTTTGTTACTTTGTTTCACTTTGTGTACCATGCTAATCAACTTTCTATATTGACTGTAAATCTGACACTCCTGGATATTTTTGCCTTCTTCTGTTATTGTGGCATTTTATCCAGGTAAAAATGCTTAGCGGGGTTCATTACCAGGCCTTCGGGACTCTCTTTCAACTGGAGCTATATTTTTAGTATTGATACTATGTTTCTTTTCAGTAGTAGTATGAGGATGTGGGACTAGTTATATATCCAGACTTTTATTTCTTTAGTAGACTACTCTTTTATTGTTGGGACCTTGATCTGGGTGATTAGATTGTGACACTTGGTACTTATAGTTTGGAGGTTTTACTCTTAGTATTTCTTTTATTCCGCTGCGTATGTTTATTAGAAATAAGCAAAAATTTATTATGTTGGAAATTGAGGCATAATTTCCTCACTTGTTGAAATTGTTTGAGTCACGGTTCGTAGCCGAGTTCTATTATTTGTTAGTTTTTCGGTATGGGTCGTGACACACGACGTCTATCGGCATAGCTTTTGTGATGGCTTTGAGCGGTAAGCAACCTTTGACGAATCGACTTGATTTGCTCGGTGATTTGTTGCATCATCTCCGGCCCAATAATGGTCGACTCCTCCATATGAATCCAACACACAGGCGATCTACACGGCCTACTATACAAGGATTCGAATGGAGACATATCAATGCTAGAGTGATAACTGTTATTGTAGGTGAATTCTATCAATGGCAAATGATTAACTCAACTCCCATAGAAATCCAAAACGCATGCTCGCAATATATCTTCAAGAATCTAAATCGTGCGCTCCGATTGACTGTCGGTCTGTGGATGGAAAGCGGTGCTAAACAAAAGCTTTGAACCAAGAGAAGCCTGCAAACTACGCCAAAATCGCGATGTGAATTGCGGATCTCTATCAGACATGATAGAAGAATTGACTCCATGAAGTCGAATAATCTCCCGAATATACAAACGACTCAACGAATCAACGGATTGGGCAACTCGAATCGGCAAAAAGTGAGCGGTCTTCGTCGAACGATCAATAATGATCCAAATAGCATCGTGACCACCCGGTGACTTTGGAAAACCTGAAGCAAAGTTCATCGTAACGTGCTCCCACTTCTACTCGGTAGTCGGTAATGGTTGTAGCAAACCGACAGGGCATTGATGTTCCGCCTTGACTTGTTGGCAAGTGAGACACCTAGAAACGAACATAGCGACATCTCTCTTCATACCCGGCCACCAAAACTGACGTTTGAGATCATGATACATCTTCGTTCCACCCGGATGAATGGCTAACGGTGAATGGTGAAACTCGTGAAGAATACCTCGTCGTCAAGATGGAGGAACGAACAATTGGTCACAAATTTGTAAACTCGAATCCGCGTGTATCATCCACCCTTGATGCACATCCCCGCTAAGAAACTTCGCCCAAAAATCTAATGCTTCCAAGTCGTCGGCTTGTGCCTCAATAACCCACCGAGATAACTCTGAATGAATCGATAAATTACATAAAGTAGCTTGCTCCCCAATCTCTTCGGCATGCAAAACAAACGAACCCAAATCCTCCATGGACTTCCAATCACGTACGACTAAACTCGCAAGATGAGAAGACTTTCGATTCAAATGTGTCTGCAACCACGTTGGCTTTGCCCGGATGATAGTGCAACTCGAAATCATAGTCCTCCAAATGTTCCATCCATCGACGTTGCCGTAGATTCAACTTTTTTTGCGTAAATAGGTACTTCAAACTCTTATGATCGGAAAATACTTCAAACGTTTCCCCGTAAAGATAATTACACCACATCTTCAATACAAACACAATCGCCACAAGCTCAAGATCATGGGTAGGATAGTTCTGCTTGAGCTCCTTCAATTGCCTCGAACTATACGCCACTACCTTTCCCTTTTGCATAAGGACACAACCCAAACCGTCATGTGACGCGTCGCAATAAACCGCATAACCCACTCCCCTTTCCGGCACAATAAGAATAGGAGCAGAAGTCAACCAATTCTTCAATTTCTCAAATAAGGCCTCACAAGAATCATCCCAAACAAAAGGAACACCCTTTCGGGTAAAACGAGTCATAGGAGCGGCCAAACGAGAAAAATCCAAAACAAAATGCATGTAGTAACCCGCAATCCCAAGGAAACTGTGAATATCGAACAGATTCTTCGGACACGGCCATAAGTAAATGACATCAATTTTACTAGGATCCACGGACACACCTCCATGAGAGACAACATGACTAAGAAATTTTACCTCCAGTAGCCAAAACTCACATTTGCTGAGTTTGGTATATAAACGATGCTCCCGCAACAACTCTAGCACAATGCGAAGATGAATCTGGTGCTCTTCCTCTGACATCAAATAAATAAGAAGATCATCCACGAATACCACGACAAAATGATCAAGATGAATATAGAAGATACGATTCGTGAGATCCATAAATGTCGCTGAGGCATTAGTCAAACCGAACAGCATGACAACGAACTCATAATGGCCGTAACGCATACAAAAAGCCATCTTTCGAATATTCTCCGCACAAACTAACAACTGATGGTAACCCGATCGCAAGTCAATCTTGCAGAAGCGTGTGGAACCACGAAGCTGATCAAACAAGTAATCTATCCTTGGCATAGGATACTTGTTCTTGATGGTGACATGGTTCAACTTACGATAATCGATACATAAGCATAACGAACCATCCTTATTGGCAAACAAAGCTGGAGCACCCCGCGGTGATGAACTAGGGCAAATAAAACCCAACTCATACAATTCTTGCAATTGGGACTTCAATCCACACAACTCGGTCGGTGCGAAACAATAAGGTGGAATCGATATAGGAGACGTACCAGGCAATAAATCGATAGAAAACTTAACTTCCCGCGGTGAGAAACATTGTCATACAAGCTAAGACTCGCAAGAAAGAAACTAATAGAATCACGCTCCCTAGGATCATATAAACAAGCATCCACTATCTCCTTCCTCTCGCCGTAAACATAGAAATAATCTCCATCAGGAGAGCGTACCCGAACTCGACGCCGATAAAAATCGATAATTGCATGGAAGGTAGACAACCAATCCATCTCAAGAATAAGATCGAATCCCAACATACCCAATACAATGAAATCAAAGATGAAACACGGATCTTCCATCATCAACTTACAATCCCGGCATACCTGGTTCAACCGAACACGACCTCCT